>JPYR01000210.1:0-51692 GCA_000775305.1 Belgica antarctica
TTCATCAATGGGACACGAAATGACTGTTTCTCCAATGGTACAGTCACCCTACACGTTTGAAAATCCTAATCATGAATGAGTTGTGAATTAATGAAATTACTTGAAAGGTTTTTTCATTTCTAATGTGTTTTGACACTGAAAGCTCCAAGTCGCAAATTTTTAAAAGCATTTCTCGAACCTAAAATTTAAAACTATATTAAATGAACGATCAAAAACGTAACAAACCTCAAATTCAATTTCTTTGCACGGTATGATAATCAAAAATATTGTTAAAACAGATAACGGTAACACTTTCAATAATTCCATTATCATAATCGACAAGTTCATGTGAATAACACCTCGAACTGCTGCTCCAGCGAAAAACAACTATAAATAACACAAAGTTTTTTTAAACCTATATATCTAGCAATTAACTCAATTGTTCAACATTAAACTTACGTGAATTGTCACCGCTGACACTATGTAAATCATTATTGTAGTTAGGACAGTTCCAAATGTTTCATTAAAATCTTCAAGGAGTAGAAATATACTTGAAATTTTTGTCGAAACTTCTTTAACTTTTGCTTTGCTTAAGTTCAACCTTACAAATACAACCAATAGCTTGAAAAATGATAAAAACAAGTTAAAAAAAATTAAAAACGATAAAACCAATGATTCGTAAGAATAGAATACAAAGTTTATCATGAATCCGTTAAAACTAAATTTGAAAGATAGAAAAAAATTTAAAAACCAGGTCACAAATCCGTAAGAGAACAAAACTGCAAGCTTAATCAAGGTTTTTCTTTCAAGTTCTTTAACAATTCGAGATTTTTCTGGTATTTGCAAAAAACGAAAAGTTTTGAAGCACTTAAAAATATGATTTTTTACTAGTTTGTGGCGCCAAATCATAAAGTAGATACAAAACACACGAGCAAAAAAAGTTTGAGACTTTAAAATTTTAAAAATTTCCAATAAAAATGGCGTTTTTAGCAGCGTCTCTGTTGCCTTTCGTCTTATATTATCAAACACTAGCTGATTTGGAAATGAATTGCCAATAAAAATGGTAATTGGAAAAGAAAAGAAATTTAAGCACAAAAATATTTTTGAAGTTTGCAGCAGATTTTTATCGAACTTAAGTGTTGTAATAGCTGCTAAATTGAAATATAAAACTACAAATTTGTAAACAGTCTTCATATGAAGTTTCTTCTCCTGCTTTTAGTGTTGAACTATTTTCACATGACAAAAACTTCTCTACTTACCACTTCAAAACATAATTAGAGAAATGGTTAAAAAATGATTAGTTTAGCAGTCTGAACACCTTGCTTCAAATTGAAGTACAATGAAAAAGTCAGAATACGCTGTTGATGCTATCTGCATTGTCAAGTTGTCAAGAGGGTTAGCCTTGAACAATTTAACTCTCCAGAAATAAAAATTCGAATTTAAAAAATAATTCATTTAAAAGAAAACTGTTGACATATCTAGTTTTCTAAATGTTTTTCCAGTTGATTAAAAATAAATTTAGATTAAAAATAAAATCATCAAGCAGACGGAAAGGACTAAACAAAGTTGTAACTCTGTAATAAAAAAGTTTTTATTTTATTTCTTTAGAACTTTATACAGTTTGAAGTAAACTGGTGCTAGTTTTACTACCTTAGCGACAATCAAAATCATTTTTAGAAACATAAATGATGTAATCATTGAAACAAAATTTTGATATTCTTTTTCAGAAGAGTTTGGAGAGAGCCAGGAATTCGAGCAGTATACAAAAAGCAGCGTTAGAGATGGCGTTATATCTTTGAACTTTAAATCTCAATATTTATATCACGAGAATTAAAACATGTGTTGATGAAAGTTTTGAGCGATTCACGATACAAAAACGAGCTTCGATACGCCAGTCTACAGTTAAATTAAATTCTTAAGTTTAGGTGACCGAATTTATTAAATAATTAAGTATTTTTTTTTTAGATTCTTACATATTAAAGCTTTAAAATATCAAAACTGTTGATTTGATCTAGTTTTGTTGTGATCAAAAGTACAGTATCGATGTAAGACAATTTGAATTGTTTACGCTCATTGTTCTGCGCTTCAATTTACATTATTTTCGTTGCCAATAAGTCAATCTTTTTTTCTTCTAAATGCTCTTATTTCAATGTATTCGTTTTTTACGTTACCTTGAAACCAAACAATGTCATTCTCAATTTCGTTAAAATATATGAAAATTATTTTGTATTTTGTCTGAAGTCTTTCCGAGATGAGTTAAGTTTGTGTTCAACTATGAATTGGTGCGAAAGAGCGAAAGAAAATCGCAAGCTTCAATATTATCACGATATAATGAAATACTTAAATGGAACAAACATTTCAACTACATATTTGGTGCTAATACCTCGTTGATGACTTGCTGTCTTGCATTTTTAGTAGTTATGCAGGTATCTTTCATCTTTATTTGCTACTTAAAAATATCAACTTTTCATCGATTCCAATATGTCTTCAATTGTCAAAACATCTGCCGTTTGAACACTGTCATTACGTTTATTTCAACCATTCCGAACATTTTTAACCTTTTAACCTTAAGAATGCCAATTCAAACAGAAATCAGATAAAATTTCCCAATTCAAAATCTTCAGTGGAAATCAAAGTCAACGTTAAGAAAGTAGAGTTTTTAAAGGTCAAAACCGATCAAGTTTCAAATTTTAAAAAATGTCGTGTTGAACTACAAGGTACTTCTCAACATTGTTTCCATTTCACTCATGTCTTCACCCAATCTGAAACCAGGGGTAAATACTGATGAAAGATTTTCATCCTTTTCATCATTCCCATACAAAATTAATAATTTTCATCGATTTTCATCATTTTTAATCAGTATTTACCCCTAGATCTGAAATGAATGTACCTCTAGTCTAGTTCAAGTTTGTTTGCAGTTCATAAAATAAAACGAGACTAAAGGGAAAACAATTGTCAGTTTTGAAAAGCGTTTCCGTTGTTCCATCGAAAGTGTGTACGGCCAGGCTAATGAAAATTCATGCATTCGATGTCTGTTCAAAGTTGGCAAACAATCCGTTGGTAATTTGTACATTCACGCTTCATTCCGCTTTTGGCCCTCTCAACTGCTTTTTGGATAATTAACACCACAAAAGGCAGGTTACGAGACGCCAAGCCTTCAATTTCAAACCCACTGCACAATTTTAAAAGGCTTGTTTTACCCAATTGACAATTAATTTCGTTGGAAGAGAGAAAAATAATTTTGCAAGCAATTTATAAAATGATTGTTTTGATTCCGTTCCATTTCCCATTTCGAGTTGAACAAGAAGAAGCAAAAAGTGTTGTTGTTGTGATTTTGTGTGTTATGCACTCTTGGGAAATTGTGCAATTTCACGGCTGACACTTCTTTTTTTTGTTCTTTCTCATGATGTCCGCTATCTGTGCCGTGTTCGTTACCCCGATATCAATTGATCAATGTAACTAGTCAATTGAAAAGGCAGACAAAAATAATTGCGAATGTTTAAATGGTGTTTGGTGGAGGTTGTGCGTAAATGATGAATTTTATTTTGCCCTTGTGACTCAAGCTACTTTAGCACTTTGATGTGGTCTAGATTTCACACTTGATCATTAAATTAAGTAAGCAAAACCTGAAAAACATCAACTGCATTCACCCCCTCAGCACTAAATTGGCGTTTGACTGACTTTTCGATCCAGAAACCTTAAACATTTGTTCAACTAAAACTGCAATCATTAAACTGCCCATACTTTGCTGGTTTTCTGCTGTTTGACTCCGTTTCCTGTTTTACTTTTCGTTTCTACTTCTTGCACTGTGTTCATTGAACGATTGTTCAAGAAATTCGCTTCAATCAAATTGACAGGCACCAAAAAGACTCTCAACCATAACACGCCAATTCCAGAATGTTGATGTTATGGCCAGAAAATGTCGTGACAATAATTTTAAAATGTTTGGAAGTCAGTAAAGCATGAAAAAGGTTTTTGAATGCGTGAATAATTAAGTTTGTTCAAAATGTCTTAATTTTTTTCAACTTTATAATTGAGAGTTATTCGTTACATTTTTAATCACATTTTTCATTTTAAACTGAAAAGCAGTTTCCACATTTTCCGATACGGAAACTTTTCATCTCAGACACAAACCTCGCGCTGCTCCATCTCCGACTTTTCGGTGGAAACTCAACGCGTGTGTGTTCGAACAACGAACTGAAAAGGGTTAAAACTGAAGCGTTAATTTTATGCATATGGATGTGTGTATCACATGTGTGGATTACCGAGTTATGTTGTTCAACTTTTCCAACAGAGAAAGCCACTTGATTACTTGCAGACTTCCTTCGGTTTTTTGCCATAAACTGTTACATGGGACCACCAAGATCGATGTTTTGTGAAAAATCTTATGCAAAAATATTTTTTATTTCCAGATGTTTCAAATTCGTAAATTTTTTTCCATTGAAAAACCAAATGAAGCTAAAGAAACGATCGAATTCATTCGATGCTAAACAAATGTTTGGGTCAGTTTGGTGAAGAAGCAACTGCAGTCGTAAAACATGAACTCGTTTTTGCATGATGTCGACTTCATAAAATGATTCAACAAGCGGCGGCCGCACAAGATGAACATGAAAGTAAAATTTTCGGTCGTAAAATTATGACGCGGCGATTAAAATTAACGAGAAATGTAAACACAGTCAGAGTTCCTTTGATTCCTTTTGACGACTTCTGAAGCAAGTTCAGTCATGAATTGAAACCGTTTTAAACACATTGGCCAGTTCTGTGTGGCCCAAAACACATTGGCTTGTCTTTCAGCAAGCAAAATACGACACCTTTCAGGCTACTTCGTCGCCAACCAGTCTCCCAAGTTGCATAAGTCTACCATCAAGACGGTAATTTGAGTCATCAGAGGGATCAAACGGATGGGTCAACTCGTGCCGAAGGGGGAGGTCGTAAAAGCTATTTCTTGCTAAAAACAATAAACACTTCAATCGGTTGATTTCACGACGCAAGGCGGTGATGCAAGGAAGGGTGCTGTGTATCCAGTTACAAAAGAGTGTTAAAAGACGCATTCCGGCATGCTGTTGCATAAATCACTTTCGAAGACATAATTAATTAACAGAACTAAAACTTGCAGTTCGTGGTGGAGCGTTGTTTTGCCGCAAGAAGTTAAATTTATTTAAAGTTTCTTCACGAGATAATAAATAAAGTGAAATTTATCGCCTTTCGCTACTCGCCATTGCATTGGATCCTTTACAGTTTTCAATTACGCTTTCATTTTATGCAAAACGAATCCCAGAATTCCGTCCTTCTACTTTGAAAATAAATTACAAAGACAATGAATGCAAAAAGGATGCGTAGGTAAACATCATTAACAATTATAATTTACGGACAGTGAGAAGACAAAAAGGGCGAGTCTTGGACAATTATAAATTGAAATGAAATTTATGCTTCTTTGATATTTTTTGTTTCCACCGGACGGTCAGCAAATGCTTTGAATTCCTGGGATGGAATTTTCTTCCACTGCCGCTGGAAAAAGGTTACGACGATTCATTATTTTAATTACTTTCTCGGTTCCGAAGCAATAAAAAAGAAGTGATATTGATCATTGGATTTAAAAGTTAGATTGCCGTAATGTCATTAAACCGTGTTCACTATGTAAATCCAGTCGACGTTTCGTTATAATATTCGACTGAAATAAAATGGATTAAAAGGTATCGCCAGGAAATGAATGCAATAAAAGTTTTGTTATTTTTGCTCAGACGAAAGACAACGGGCAGTGCAAAAGGATGCGAAAAGTTAAACATGTGTTTTTTATGAACACACATGGTGTTTGGCTGTTGTTGTTTTGAACGTTCGAGACACTCGCCTGTCGGGTGGGAAATAAGCATAAACAATTTATTGGTGAAAACGAGTTTAATTACGAACACGAACACTGGTTGAAGGTCTGATTTTTGCGTTTTCATTGCTTCAACCAACGACTTCTGTGATAATAGACCAGAATTTCCATGAAGTTTAAAATGATCATAAAACAACTAAGCAAGTTTTAAACTAAATTTCGAAGATTAACAATTACACAACATTTATCATCAGTTTGGTTTCACTTAAATCATACTTTAAGCTAACAATGTTTGACAATTTTATCTGCTAGTTTCATTTTTATTCATTTGGAATTTTAAACAAAACTAGTCTGTTTTGACTTTAAGGTAGAGTTTGAAAATAATTTTCCTTGTAATCTTGTCAAACTATTAAACCTTGAATGGCAAAATATGTTCGTCAACAGATTAGAATTTTTTAAAAAGACTTATCAACACTTATCAATTTTTCAACCCTCTTCAAATAAAGAATTCCCTGCTTCATCGTTTTTTTAACAACACAAACTGTAACTCAACAAGAAAATCGCAGAAACCTCTCGAGTAGTTGAACATAAATTTTGTTGATGTTTCGCAGATTCCATTCGATGGTAAATTTTTCAGGTTTCAGTCTCTCCCACCCATTCAGGACTTTTCTTTCCTTTCAAGCACGCCAAAAGAAACAGTGAAGCTGTGTGCGTAGTTTTATTTTCTCATTTCCATGTCGAGGGTGGAATTTTTTGACCGGACTTTCAAAAGCGAAGAATTTTTGGACAGAATGGTTAGCATGTAAACTGCGAGGGTTTATTTAATTACAAAGCGTGTGCGTTTCAAAAAATGGACAAAAGGAAGTCAAGAAGGGTTAAAAAGCCGGCAACGATTTATCTTTTCTCGTCGGCAAAATGAGAATTGAAAGGAATGAAAATGTCTGGAGAAGAATCAATTGGAATTGGTTCATTTGCTGCCTGGTTTGTTTCATGTTTAAAATTTTAATTTATTTAATATAAAATGTTAATGAATTTGAACATCTAAAGGATTTTCACGGTTCATAACTTTCAAAACAAGTGCAAGAATCTTTAAATTGCATGTAATGCACAAAATTTTAACGCCGAAACCTTGAAGTTATGATCGACCAACAACTTCTCAATGTCAAACCTCAAAAAATCTCTCTCAAAACATTACATACACCGCCAGTCTTCAGTTTTCTCGATAAACAACAGTTGAGAAGTGGAAGCGGTAGTGTCGGAGAAACTGTTGAAACCCAAGTTTGGTCTCGTTGTCGGTTTTCTGGTAAATTTAAGCACAAAAAAGGGTTTTCAAATAAAAATCAATGCCACCGATTGTTGTGTGTCCCCACAACTTCCATAATCTGCCCAATAAAAAGCCTCTGTTGTGCAACCATTTAAGGCTTTTCCGATACACCGCACATTTTCACCTTGAGCCAAACTCACTCTCGCTAGATAACTCTGGGATAAAACACTCAAAATGAACCGAGAATCTTGAACTTTGTCACACACACGAGACTCGAGCTGGCAGTGAAAGTTTCCAACCGTCATTTTCAACCAGAAAATTTCACGAGTGTTCTCTGCCACTAAGCCTGCCGTCGTTGTTGTTGCTTTCGGAGAGGAAAAAGGCGGTCTGTGTGTGGAGCCAACACGTGTGTTCCCTCACACGACAGGCAAAAAGCGAGAAAAACTTTGAAGAAAATGTTAATTTTATATTTTCTTCTCTCGCTAAAAAGTTTCTGCTTCAGATTTATGTACTTCATGCATGTAAATTGATATAAAATCACCGCGCCTGTGTTTGTGCAAAGTTTTTCCAGCATCGGGGCGCTTGATTATCGGAATGTCTTCATCGAAACTGGAGCCCGCGTGATGGCTTATCTGCCAGCAAATAAATAAATTCTTCCACCCGCACACACCGTGGGGAAACGCTGCTATGTTCTAGGCAACAACAATGAACTTTTCCCAACCAACACCGATGCAATATATATTGCTTTAAACCAAACCCCATTTTTGACCACAACTCTGCGTCGGTGTTGGTGGGCGCTCTCTGTTGATGCTGCCATATATTTCTCGCTCAAACTTTATTCTTTTTTATGGAAATCACTTCGCTAGGACGGATTTATCGCTTGGAGGTGCTTAGAAAAAGCATCGCCGTGGCAACAAGCCGCTCAAGAGTCACCATGAGTTACTCGTGCGATTAAGAACACACTTCAAGAAAACGCTGATACATGAAAGCCTAATTAAAAATCTTGATGAATCCACTTGAGATTCATCAAGAGACGTGAACACCATTATGTGCGTGATGAAATTTCCATCGCCAAAAAAGGGTTGAAAGAAGTCGGTGCCGGTGGAGTGGGCAACCAAACACATGGTTTTTTCATCAAAACATTTTCCAGCGGAAAACTGGAAGTGCTGGCACATGGAAAATCATCATTGATCGCGTGGCTGTGTTGGTGCTGGTGCCGAAGAAGTTTTCATTTTCCCGCTGAATTTTAAAACAAATTTTTTGAAAATTTTCCCCAAATCGTCGGTGTGTGAGTGTGCATTGTGTGTTCATGTGTGGTTTTCAATTAAAACGATACGAGTACATAATGCGGTGTACATGGATGAGAAATGATTTTCTCTCTCGAGCTGCTTTTTCGTTTACACCTTCATGGCATCACACATGAGAACGGAAATTTTCCTTTTCCTTGGTGTTAATGGAAAATTGAAAACAACAAACGCCAGCGATACAGTTCGTAACGGAAATTAACTCAGAAAGCAATCGTCAATATTCCATGTTCGCCCTGAATGTGCGGTCGTACAACCAAAAATTGACCACTTTGCGCCGCGAGTTTTTGTGAGACGAATTGTTTCGGGATTTCCTTTGACCGCAAATTTGCGACCGCCAACGAGAAATTGTGTGTGTGCGGTGGAAAAAGCTTATTCGAGCTGTCGACTGCCTGTCGTGTAAAGTGATCTCTTGACGCGGTGAACGCGGTTTCGCCGGCAAAAAACGCTGCACGAGACTCTCGTGAAAGACATTCCGCTGAACAGGTGAACCAAGTGAAAGCGGTGAAGGCTGGAATTAACTTTGAAAAGGTGCGGGATTGAGTCAGTGAATTTTAAAAAGTAAAATTGTTGTTTTAAGTGATGAAGTTATGAGTGATTGTACCTACTAAAAACTTGTGTGAAAATTTCAGGTGGCTTTTGAAAGCAGTGGAAACTATTTGGGAACAGAGATCGGTTTAAAAACTTTTTTGCGGTGATATAAAAATGGTCAATTGTAGTGACAGCTTCTTTTCTTAGATCATCGTTTCACTCATTAAATTATCCATTGGTCATTTGTTGACGCTTCAGACAACTAACTACTTGATAGGAATGAATTTTCTTGTTTAGCTTTTTTCAAAATAATTTATGAGAAAGAAGAAAGAAGATTTAAGACCTTTCGGCAATTTATGCATTTTCTCAGCATTCTTCATTAAAACTTTACTCCCAAAAATTCATTTCTCGAACACGTATCGGCTGTAAATTATAAATTTACACTTTCTTCGTCTTTTTAAAGCATTGGGTGAATGAAAAATGACAAATTTCTTGACTCAAGTTTTACGATCGCAACATGTTCAAAATCTTATTCTGTTTATATTTCAAGCACTTTTGTTTAGAATTGTCGACGATCTTTCGTTGAAAAGTCGGCAAAAAAATTAATCAGCAAGCGAATTATCTTCTCAAACTCGAAATAAATTCAAGTATTTCCGTATTATTCACGAAAACTCTCAAACAACATTCCACGGCAGCCCTAAAATCTGTAATTTTTCACTCAATTTGCATTCGGCCAGACTTCACTCCAAGGCTTGTTTAAACAACTTTTTCTTTATTCATCTCGTCGACGGTAATTAAAACATAACGAAAGTCATAAAATTAAATAAAAACTTCTCCATCATGCGCCTTAAGACCTCCCAAGATGCTCTTACTGTAAGACGGATTTGAAATTTTGTTCAAAAACAATGCAAATTTATGCGGGATTAAAATCGTGCAAGAATTTTCACACCAACACCAGCGCACACCTGAGTGGAAACTACTCGCATGACGACGAGAGTTCTCTCCAAACAGTCATCGTCATCATCCGGCCGCTCTTCCAAGGAATCACTTCTTGCTAAACGCATTTTCCAGCCAAGCGAAAATGTGAAAAACTAACGAACTTTCCACAAAACCCCCATTTTTCCCTAATTAACGTTGTTGTTGCTGCCGCTTCTATGTACAGCCAATGCTGGAAACATTCTCGGCCCTGCTTTTATGTTTTATGATTGCGCACTCACATGATGATGATGATGTGTTGTGTTGTACTTATGTTGTTGCCTTTTTAAAGATGTGTAAGGGTTGAAAAATAGTTTCACTCTTTCGAGACGAAAAACAACAAAGTGCTTTACTTCTGGGGGCTCTAAAGTGTGTGTTAGAAAATTTTCATTAAAATTTCTTCCGTGATTTTCGTCGAGAGTTTTCATTTCTCCACGGTATTTACGGATGGCTAGAAGCGAAACTTCATCGGTGATCGCGTGCTAGAATTTCATTTCGCTGCTGCGATGGGAAAGTCATCGAGTGAAAGTGCTTAATACGAAAATTGATGTGTTATTGTGTGGAAATATAACAACGAGAAGTTCTTTCGACGGAGACGGCCTCCGGAGTTTTCCAATTTACTCAAAAGCGCGTGTAAAAAGGATTTTCCAGATTTTTTGTGTTCGCCATTATTTGCGGATATCGCGGCACTTCTGGTTGTGCATGATCGCATGTGAACAGTAAAGAAACGAAGTGAAGTGAATTTCCTGAAGGAAATGAATGAAAATATTTCGGATAGAAGACTGAAAAGTGAACGAAAAGTTTCTGAACCAGGTGAAAATCAAAGCGTGATCCTTGAAATTGTCTTTGTGCAAGCATTGCAGCCAAAAATTGCACAATTATTCACTCGCCAGTTCATGTTGCTGTGTGTTGTAAATTTCTCGCATTGTTTCGCCATAATTCGGAGCGGGAAAATTCATTTCCACCGAAAATGACAAAAAACGGGAGATTGTTAAAACATAATCAAACATACATGAGCGGCTCACTCATGTTGTGTGCTGTGCGGAAAAAGCATAAAGGCAGCAAAATTTTCATCATTTTCCGCCGTTGTTTTTAACCGTTTCTGGGGGAAATGTTTAATGGTGATGTTGTGCAAGAGTGAAAGCTGGCGAATCGGAAAATTTAATCCGTTCGTTGCATTTGATTCTTGCACTCTATGTTCTAGCTGAAAAGTGCTGTGAAAAGTTCGTACAAAAAACGTTTTGGTGAAAATTGATAGAAAAATCATTAAATATCCGTTTTGCGGCGGAAAAAGTGTTGAGACAAACCGCGGAAGCCACATGACGTATCAGAATGACACAAATCATCTTAACCTAATTGATGTGTTAAAAAACCATTCACGAAATGTCAAATCAATCAGTTTTTAAATTGCGACTGATTGCAACACAAAATTGTGTTTGATTTAGGTTTGATTAATCATGAAACGGTATTGATTTGAGTTTGGTTTCTGATGAGTTGCAAAAAGGGTTGAAATTGAAATTTTTGAAACAATTTAGATTGAACATTACTTCAAGCAATCAATATAAACATTAAGTTGAGCGATCAATATTAAACTGTTTTGCACTGAACTTGTTTCTTTAAAGAACTTGATTCTTAAAGATAAATATTTAAAAATCTAGATTTAACTGTTTTTAACTAGTCATTGGAAGAAAGACTTTTAGTCTAATAACAACATTATTTTAGAAAAGTTATAGAATTATTTTTAACCATGTAATTACTGATATATTAAGCAATATTTTGCTAACATTATACCTTGAAAAAATCGATCGGATTTGAGATAAAGTTACAATTCATTACAAAAACATTTATTTACGGCTTCTTAACAAACTGTGAAACTGTTGAAGTTTCATACGAAATATAAATAACGCAGATTACTTAATTTAAAAAAATTTGTAAACGTGTTTAAGATGGTTTTTTGTCAGCATTTGTCAAAACAAATTAAATCGGAAAAGTCATTGTTTGAATAAACCCAAGATTGAAAATTTAAAGGTTTGATCCCTACTTGCTTAGAAACAACAATCAAATTTCTTTTATCCAAAATACGAACCAAATTATCTTTATAAAATCACAACACTCAGTTTCTTTTTCGCCTTGTCTCCACATTTAAATATAAACAAACAATTGAATCAACTGTTAATCGTTAGCCCTAAGCTTGGTTTATTTTAATCGTTCAGCGTTTTTCACAGTTGTGTATTCGTTTAACAACTTCAACATACATTTCCTTCGGAATGTCCAACAAACCAAACCGAAAAAATATAATTTTGGCTTTCACGAGAAAAAAAGTTTCGCGAGTTTTTTGTGCGGATTTTTTCACTCCACGCGAGATAAATTGTTTATTTGGCGGGGAATTTTTTTCTGCCGGCCACTGTCCATCAATAGAACGAATGCGAGAATATGCGGTGTAAAGTTCTCGTCCCATCATAAAAAGCCTGTTCTCTCATTTTTTTTCCCGTTCGCGTCCTATCTGTTGGTACTTTTGGTGTACCACAGCAGTAAAGCCGCGAATTATTCCGCAGGATGTTCAACTGCTTTTTTGCCCATTTTTGATTTCAATTGACATTTTTACGGCTGGTTTTCTGGTTTATTTGAAGATCGCATTTGAACACGCAAACAGATCCAACGGAGTCGAGTGTCGGGGAAAAATGTCAAGTGGACAATTACAGTTCAGTTTAAGTGCTTCTCGAACGGTCAGCATGAACAATGTAATTAATTTGCAATTGTGAATATCAAAGAAGGGATTTTCGGAAGCTTCCGGAGCAGTTGGAGTGAGTGTGTGTCTCTTTGTACAGAAATTCCATCAATGGCGGTGCTCTGAATGAGATAATTACGTCAATTGCAAATATTTGCATCGCCGTAAATCCGATGGAACTCGACAAATATTTGAAAACTGACTCTTAACATCGTCCACATCCAACCGAACGGTAACTTTCTATCCAATTATTTGCACGTCACGCAATTAAATCAATCTCAAATATGTTCACATCACCCTTCGGTCCCACCTCAACAGTCAGACGATAATTATTATCAACGCAAATCGATGCACACACATTGTCCGACCATCTTCAGGTCAGGCATAGCGATTATCGTGTAATTATAATTGTTAATTTAGACATCACACGTCTCAAACCCCGTCGCATCGATGCGATATGTGTGTGTCAAATGGAAATTCCTGCCTGGAGAAAATTGTCGGAATTCCCGGCTGTGCAGTGAGGGCAATAAATATTATCGTGTTGATTTTCACTCATTAGACAATGCCGCCCCGACTGCCGGGGCCTCAAATCTATCATCAAACTATCATAAATAATTCCTCGAGCATAATATTTGGAATGTTTTCGTCACTGCATCTGATTGCGGAGACCGAGAACGATGTTGTGCGAAGAATTTATCCAGTCGGCACGCCATGAAGCCTTCTCTCTCGTCCACTGCATTCATAATTTACTGCTTGACGCATTCCCATTTCTCAGCCGAGAATGTTTTCCGAGCAAACTTTTGGGATTTACGCAAATTTTCATATTTCTGTCGTTTTCGGCAACATGTATCAACAAAAACACAGCAGAAATCTTTCATGCCGATGCAACATATTATGATCCGGCTCGGGCCAGTCTTATTGCATGTCTATTTGCGTAGAAAATGAACATTTGTTTCAACACCACCGCCACAGCATAAACAAATTCACACCAAATGGTCATTCTCACTGACGTCCGTTCTTCACTTCGACTGCATCGTCGTGTCTATAATATGGTTTTGTAGGTTACGTTGTCACTTGTTTAGAGGTTTCATTTTCTGGAGAGTGTGTGTTCACATCACAACATGCTTCAGCATTAGTGCCTGTGCCGAAAAGGCGCAAAGCGTCGTCCTGTGTAAACACAGAAAGCTCTTATGGCTTTGTCGTAGAGAAAGCTGCTGCCGCTCGAGTGACATGATGCCGAACATTAACAAACACTGCTTGGACACAATGCAAAGTTTTGCGCTGCCGACAATGAAAAATCTGTTTTCCTTGCTGCCAAAAGTCGCCGAGAAAACGTCACCTGGTTCGGAAAGTGAAAATCGTTGTAATTTTAATTCTTTAACAGATGTCCATCCAGCTCCGGCTTAACTGAAGTGAAAAGTGTGCGGAAAAAGTTTCTGTGTGAACCAAAACTAAAATAGTGAAGACTTAAACGACATTAAAAATGCATTTGACGGCGACTAACGCCAACAGCGCGACTACGAACGGTGGAAACGCCACCACTGTAACAAATTCTGGTGGAAATTCCACGACCAGTGCATCCAACAACGGATCGTCAAATAATAATTCGAGCACAAACAACAGCACCAGCAATATCAATTCATCAACCAACAGTGGCGGCAATCAGCCGCTGACGCCAGAACAAATCCTGCAAGAGACCTACACAAAAATGACGTCGGACATTCTGGCGGAGCGGACACTCGGCGATTTCCTGTCTGAACACCCCGGCGAATTGATACGAACCGGATCACCACTCTTTGTCTGCACAGTTCTGCCATCCCACTGGCGATCGGTATGCCCATTGACACTTTGTCAAAATCGACGCTGGTTTCAAAGCTTTTATTTCCATTGCAGAACAAAACACTGCCGGTGGCGTTCAAGGTTGTGGCTTTAGGTGATATTAACGACGGGACAATGGTGACGGTGCGTGCTGGCAACGATGAAAACTACTGCGCCGAGCTTCGAAACTGTTCAGCAGTCATGAAGAATCAAATCGCGAAGTTCAACGATTTGAGATTCGTCGGCAGAAGTGGACGAGGTGAGTTTAAAGAAAATTTATCTTTGAATGACCGTGAGAAAATCGCCCTAAGCGAGTGATTTGTTATCGTCATAATTAACGCAATCAAATTATCAAACCACGTTGATCGCTTTCACTTTCGCCAACCAACCCTTCTGCTTCCGATTAACATCTTAACAGTCTGCGCCTCTTTTCTCCCGAGGCAATGATGAGGCAATAAATCTCCTTCTGAGACGTTTCTCCTGTTGCTTTCCCTTTTTTCACGACATCAACCCTCGCTTGTTCAAGAAAAAATGATGAAAAGATTTTTATTTTCTGGAAGAAAAATGCAAAGAAAGATTTTTCCGACTTTTCATGACTTGTTTTCAGCTAATGTTAAATGGGGATTACATTTAAAGGGAATTTGTTCTTATTTCTTGGTTTTTTCTTGGGTTGACTGGATTTTTCTGTTCTGGGGAATTAAGTCGTAAGTGAGAAGAGGTTTTCCGCTAAATTAAGTTGCAAAAGTCTGGATAAAATTTGTCAATTTCAACTCATGGGAAATTGACACAGGAAGATTTATTTTTATTGAAAACTTAAAGGCTGACCAGCAGTGATGTTTAATATTCAAAATTTTACAGATAATCTGATGAACTTGATGCGATAATAGTAGTTCAAGCTAAAGTTCACATTTCAGCATAATAAATTCACATTTCCACCTTTTGAAAAGTGTAACCATGCCAACGATGCATTGTTTTACCTTTGAAACGACATTGAAAGCGCATACGCTTTTAAAAAAGGTCTGAAGCACTTAGATTAGCATATTAATTTTAAAATACATGGCTTCAAGATTTCGCATTAGTGCAAACAACCACGAAATGCATTTCACATTATAAATTTACCATCGCAACCATTTACATCGCTCAAGGTGTTAATCTCCACTTAATTTTCGCTGAAATCGTTCAATAAGCAACTGGGATTAATTTATTAATTTCCAACTAAGTTTGCTCGTCTTCAATCTTGAACCCCCACGCACTTGAACACTGAACAAAATGAGACTTGCATAAATCACTTCATTTTGTTCCCCCAACATCAGTTTACCTTTTTGTGCGTCGGAATCTGAGAAATTTCGATTTGTTTTTGCGTTTTCCGTGCGTGTCGATATGCTTGATTGTCATGAACATATTTTCCACCGATGTGCGTGTGTCTGATTCTTTTCAACCAGGAAACTTGAGTTGTCGAGACTGTGGAAAATTGGGTTTCATAATTGCGCCAAATCTATTAACCAACACATGTGCCTGTCTTCGATGTGTTGCTGCTTCCATAGCGCGATATTAAAAAATATTTGTTTATTAATGACTGCATGATTGGAATTTATAGGTCTGCTGAACATAGGATCGTTGAAAGTATTTTTTATTGAAAACTTTTTAATGTAAAATTATTTATTTAAAATTGGTTTTGTGCAAGTTTTTGAAGTGAAAATGGAGTGAACCGAATCAATAAAAGACGTTAAAAATCAACTGAAATGAATTGCGAAAGGGTTTAAAATGAATGACCTGTTAAAGAGTATGCAATTTTGTTGAATTGATGGTGGAGTTGATAAAATCAGAGTTTTATTGTGCAGTAAAGGCTGTCTTGCAGAGACTTAGGCTATGAAAGACTATCAAACAATTTCCAAAAATGCGACGTCGACAAAATGAAACTTTCCAAAATAATCAATTGCCAAACATAATTATTCATTTGAATTGTATTTTAATTATAAAAATTTAATTCCAAAATATTTGCAAAATTGTGAAAATAATTTCTCGGTGAAACGCTGTTTTGCACAAAGAACTGAGTTGACCAAATGAATTTCTGCTGGCTCTGATCAGTTGTGGGGCTTTTGTTCACGAAATTCTATAGAAATTTATAATTTCAATTGCATTCACGCAACTGCGTTTGTTTTGTGTATTTAGTTGATGAATTTTCGAAAAACATCGTTTTTTCCGGGGCTCAAATTAAACTTTACAGCTTTTTAAAATTGCTATACAGTCTTGACGAAAAATATAAATTAAAACCATTTTCATGCATACACATACACACTCACGCCCAAATGAAACAGAACCCCCGGGACATTTAATTATTTAATTGATTTTTCTGCATAATTTCGGAACGAAATGATAAAAACAGTTGAAAAATAAAATTAATGCTCGAAACTGGGAATATTAATAAAATTATTTATGATGCTTCAAGTTACAATTAATTAAAACGCGGATCCAATATTGACGCCATAAGTAAACCATCGCGATTTTCACTCGATGGCGACTTTAAAAACTGTCAAATAGACACAACAAAACAATGGAACCGTAATGAATCGGATTCAAACGCGTGGAAACCAAAATCCGCCCGCAACATGCTTGTTCATCGAACTTTCACGTTGCTGATTATTTTATTTAAAAAGTACACAAATTTTTGCTGAGCCCGTGAGCTTAAACAATATTCGATTGCGAAATAGAATTAAAAAATATTTGCCAAAGCTTTGCAATATGACTGACCCTCATAAACCACCCATCGTTCTCCTGCAAATTCACAACATTAAATTTAAAACAACACACATTCATGCTGGCTTAGAATCGTTCAATATAAATTTCCATTTTCAATCCCGTTTAAAGCAAAAATTTTGAAATGAAGTGAAATAAATCAAAAAACTAGTTTCTCGTGTGCTTCCAGGACGATATTTGCATGAAACTGTAATTTATCAAAAACACTGGAAGGAGAAGTGTCTGCTGGCTTCCGATTGGACTCTTCTTTGTCCTTTTTCTTTCATCTCAACCCTAAAGAACTAATTGTGGTTGCTTCTTTAAATTTTGCAGATGATCCCTTTCGTCCTTTTTCCAAGCCATCACAAGACGACAGAACAACACATGGAACATTTTTCATCCTTTCTTTATTTTAATTAAAGAGTTGTCAGTAAATGATGTTCATGGCAGATTTGACAAAGCTTCTTCTAGGAAGTGTTCTGGTTAGAGTCTGACAGTTCGGGTTGCAAAGAATCGGTTTTTTTAGGTTAGAATGCAAAAAGTTTTTTTAAAATCGTTTAAAATTCTGGTTTATAATTCCACTCACATGTTATAACTCAGACGTTCCATTACTTTCAGACCACCCCCTTACACGATTTTCTTTCAAAATCTTTTGTGATATAAACCTTTCGTCATTTGTTTTCCTTCACCGACACAATTTCATTCTTTGCTTCTCTATGTGTCTTCATCGAGCCAGGTTTCAATTCGCACAAGACTTGTTCAGAAGAAACACTTTATATCCAACCCACACTCCCTGTTTAATCATGTGAGTGTGAAAAACAATGATGGAAATTAAACGAAAATAATGTCGAGCGATTTTTCTTTTGTGTTCGCTCTAAAGAAGCAAACGAGAAATGAAGAAATTAAATTAATGGCGTTTTAAAAGAGTTGAAAAACGTTGGCAGCACCAGATCCATGCACAGAAATCTGACGCTCTTTGAATAATTGTAATTTGTAATTAAGTTTGTTTTCTTCTCTCCTTGTTGCGAAGGAGCCGAACGCACATATCCACACATGTGATTGTGACATTTTTTCACGCGTAAATAATTCAAACAAATGAAGATTAATTGTTACTTTGAGAACTTCTTAATTTGTAAATAAATCGACACAAAAAGTGGCACTCGAAACAAACCTTTTACCAGAAATTTCAATTAAATTGCCAGAACGTGCAATCAATTTTAAAGTTGTCAATTTAACTTTTCAATTAACAAATTCCGCGCTAAATAAAAATTAGCATGCAGAGTGATGAAACGCTGCGCTGACGAAATTGACACATAAAAGTGCAGCCAGCCAAATGGGTTGAGTACCTAAAAACCCGTAATAAAGTCAGGGAAACTAACAAATTGCCAAAATATAAAAGCGACACATAAATAAATTAAAGTGGCTAGTGGTCAAAATGCTGCGCCATGCCATGGCATAAATTGATTCACGCTTTTCGAGGGCAACAAAGTCATAAAACTGTAGCATCCATGTCGCTACAAAAACCGATAAATTTCGGCCATTTCCACTCAAACTTATTCCGGAAATAGTTTTTGTGAGTACACTTTCGATATATTTTGAACGCATCAGTGAATTCAAAAGCTGCGGGCATTAAATTTCCTTCATTTGGACTAAATGCAACGAAGCCTATTACAGTCATAAAATTCATGCCGTGCAAAGGCGGGAAGATGAGACTAATTTGCATTTTTTATGATCCAAGTGCGCTTCGCTTTGAAAAGAAAATCCGTTGCCGGGACATTTTGATTTTCCCAATTTCCGTCGATTAAAATGACTAACGTAGAGTGCACAAATTGCACTTGTACAATTTGCATAATGAACTCTGTTGATATTTTATAATCACATCCACAACGGTGGAAATTCACTTGCAGATGAACGAAAGCAGAAACTGTTTGCCATATGTTTAATGCTGTTGAACGTGGCTGCCTTGGAACGCGGCGTCGGCAAAACAGCCCCGTCAACTGGCCGACGGTACAAAGCAAGAGTGAACGTTCAAAATTAGTCATTATTTTAGTTCTAAGCTAACGTGGAAAGGGCCCGAGCGTCTTTTTAATGAAGTTCCATCGCCCATTAGCTGCCATTCTGGCAGAACATTTTCCAATTTGCATAATTTTTCCCTTTTTCTGACGTTCATTGCACAGCATTTGCATTTGCTTGCAAGATCAAAAGAAACGAACGCTGATGTTTGTGTATGCACTTCATGCCTGTTCTGCCGCTGCCATTGACAAAAAGGAGAATTGAGACTTTCACAACAATAATGATGGTCATCGGCTCGTAAATTGCGCTTTCGCAACATGCATGTTAATTGCCGTAAAAGAGCGGAATTTTTAATGCATTCAGGAAGAAAATTGTGGGTGGGGAAGACTGTGATGTGCAATTTTGAGCTGGTTTCTTGGATTTCAAAAAATACTTTTTCAGCTAGATGTTATTACAATTTAAGTAGGATTCAAACCTACAAATCTTGTTTTATTATCGTCATAACTAACACGCAACTACACACATCAATGTTCTTCAACAGATGATTCGTGGTATTTTTTATGTATTTGTGACTTTGTTTTTCTTCTCTTGTTAATAAAAGGGTCCGACAATTCTGGTTGACTTCAAGTTGTTGTTTGGCAGCGCTTTGATTTACTTGAGGTCAATTTGCACGATGGATTCTCCGATCAAAACACTGAAATTGACCAGAGCCTTCAGAGCCTGGTCACCAGACGGCAAGCCATACATGACAAACTTGTAAGCAAAAAATTTGTTTTCGTTGTCAGACTTCAAAATTCGCGAAAATCGATGGTTGCTACTTGCTTTAGCACTGAACTTCAACAGATTCTTTCAGTTCGTGGCTTGGTTCATACAAATTATGACACTTTCACTTAAATAACTGCCGGTTACAGCCAAAAATCTTAAAACTTCACAGAGACTTTAAATTAAACTTCTATTGCGTTCAACCTTCATTCGACCGTTTGTTTGCATCCAGTTGTTTACATAGAACGTAAAAACCTGGTTGAAACTTGTTTTTTACTCATCGTATCTAAGCTAAAGACGAGACTCATTCGTGTTTTGTTGGTCAACAAGAGAAGAATATTTCCTTCATAATGTGGACAAAGCTTTTATCGATAATAATTGTTGCAGTTTTCACTTGTGAAGTTCTTTCAACTTCCGCAAATGATCGTCACAAGCGTAACAATTCTCCAGGCTGTGGAATTCCCTCAAAAAGTACAAGTTTAGTTATTCGCGGAAGTAATTTTCAACGCGGCACTTGGCCATGGATGGTGCCGCTGCTTACAAAAAGTACAAATCCACCGAGACTTTTCTGTGGTGCCGTTATGGTGTCACAAACCAAAGTGCTAACTGGTGAGAATCTTAGAAGACCCAATGATAGACTTAACAGTAAACAATCCGGTTTCTTCTTTTTTAGCTGCGCATTGTATTCAAAACAAAGATCAAAACACACGCAGGCTGCCAAGGGATATCTTGATGATGTTTGGTGCATACGATTTGAATGATTTGTTCCAAAGCGGCGCACTGTCGAGTTCACCGGCCGAGATATTTGTTCATCCCGACTGGAATCCGTTTGTTCCCCGCTACGACGCTGATATTGCAGCGTTGATGCTTGATTCAGACGATCAGATTCCGTACACTCGATATATTCGACCGATTTGCTTGTCACAAAATGAGTTGGACGCAAATGAAGGTTTTGTGACTGGTTGGGGTGAAAGCGAAGACAAGCTCAAGGAGCACGAGAACCTTCCGAAGCAAATCAAGATTCCAATCGAACCGAACGAAACATGTTTCCTTGAAAGCAATGAATTTACAAAAATAGCGTCAACACGGACGATTTGCGGTGGATCTCGAAACAACTCGGGTCCATGTCGTGGTGATTCAGGCGGCGGATTGTTTGTTAAGGTCGGAAATGTGTTTTATCTCAAAGGAATCGTGTCTGCATCACTCTTGAATGCCGGTCAATGTGACGTCTCAAACTTCGCGCTCTACACAAACGTCGACAAGTTCATCAACTGGATTGAGAATCCGTCAGAAAATTCAGCTGCGTCTTCTTCAAATTCTTACAATCGACCACCACCACTACCAACTTATGCTAAACCAACTTACACACAGCCTTCGTACGTGCAGCCATCTTATGCGAAACCGTCTTATGTTCAACCATCGAGCTCAGGATACAATTCAAATCAGAAACCAGCAGATACTTGCGGTGTTATGAGCACTGCTGCAAGTTTGATTCAAGGTGGAATACCAGCGACAGCTCGTGAACTGTTCCCATGGACTGTTGCGACTTATGTGAGACAGCCAAGTGGTGTGTATAGCTATTTCAGCACTGGAACCCTGATTTCCAGCAAGCACATCATCAGCACCGGGCTGTCAGTTGCGTATCTCGATGATGCAAGCCAGCGATACATCCCTCGAAGTCCAAATGACTTCCGAATGGTCTTTGGTGTCAGCAATTTAGATCAAACTTCAAACTCCGGGTCATTCACTGTTGACGGTGCTGATAAAGTTTTGCTTCACCCTAACATCAAGCATGGTTACCCGAGAAAAGCGAATATTGGTGTTTTGGTTTTGAAAACCGCGGTGACGTTTAGCAACTACGTGAAACCAGCTTGTCTACCGACTGGAACGATTGATTTGGACGAAAACGAAGGTAGAAACGCCGTCGCTGTAGGATGGGGTCAAGACGACACCGGAGATGATTCGAAGGTCAAGAACTACGCGGTGGTGAAGATCAACGACGACCGCGACTGTGATCGATCTTGGTCAACTTACCTTCAGCAAGCAGATTCAAGCAAATTCTTCTGCGCTGGCGGCGACGGCAAAAAATCGACTTGCTGGCGAGATCAACCACTGTACTTGAAGAACGATGGAAAATGGTTTCTTCGCGGTTTGATCTCCATTGCTATGAGTCAGCCCGACAACCGATGCAACCTGAACGTGCCGGTTCTCTACGAAGATGTCGGCCAATACTACCCTTGGATCAAGTCACTAATTGATTAAGCGATTTCGCACTTTATCTCTTTTTTATTCGCCAATAAAGGTTCGACAAAAAAGCCTCGAAATCAAATCATTTTCCGCAACGGGTTGGTGTTAATAATAATGCAATTTATCCGATGACTGATGCTATTCCCGAAAAAAAAAAATGTTTTGTGTGGAGGATTGGCGTTCCGTGCAGTTGCAAAAAAGCGAAACGTAAAAAAGCGTCGTCGATGGTGAATCGCACAAATTCCATCGCAGGTCAACCTCGCAAAAATTCGTTTTTGCAACGTTGTGAAGTGCATAAAGGACATTCACGGGTGGGTTACAAATTCTGACTGCAGCGAGTGCATGCAACTTTGCTGTTATCAAACGAAGAGTTACAAAACTGTGCTCAAATTCACGTCAACGTTTTTTTGTCCGGCAGGCAGCTTATTGTTTGGCATTTTTATTAAACCGTTGTTGTCTACATTGTGGAAACCGTCGCTTGGTTTAGGAATGGAAGCGAACGATATCCATAACTGCATACATGGCATTGCTTGATTTGATTGTGTGGAATGTGCAATGTGCCCACGAAGTGAAAATCCACTTCAGTTATTTTTCACTCGTCAGAAGCGGGACGGCGCAAAAAACTCGCTGCAAGTGAATAAAAATTGATTTTCCATAATGGAATTAAAATGTTGTTCAGCTCTCTTGTCGCTTTCAAAGCTCGCATGCAAAGCGGTGCGGGTGGGAAATATTTTTTTATCGCTTTCCAATTTAGATGACGAGAAATGCAATTTGAAAATGACGCAAAAAATCGTCGCCAGTTCACACTGTTTTGCGCTTTGTGGGTGTAGCTTCGACCCAAAAGCTGATTTTGTAATTTTTGTGATTCGCGGCTGGGGCCGGTCCAGTAAGTGAACTCAATAAAAAAAATCGAATTAAAAGTGCCTGTTGTTGGTTTCACTTTACACGTAAGGGATGGGGTGAAAAACATGACCAGACAACGTTCAATTTGAAAGGAGTTTTCATTCCCGATGTGGATTGTTTAATTTTGATGGCAAATTGTATGAAAATTGATGCTAGCTTGACGTTTGAAAGGCTCGTGGAAGATCCATTTTCAAGTTTTGTATTCAAAAAATCATAAGTGAGGTCAACGAACTTACAATAAACGCGACTAAAACTCAAGGAAAACTAGAGAAAACTGCAAACAACCAGAATCCGCCGTTTTCTCCACTCTTCTCTGGTAGTTGATAAGTGGTGAATTGGTTTTCGGTTATCCGCAGAGAAAAACGAATTTTTTCACATTATTTTCTCATTTTTCAAACCCGCGTTTACGTGGTAATGGCGGTGTTTTTCACTCGCATGTTTTTTCATTCCCTTTCTAATTGACAACCTCTTTATTAAGTGGTGGCCACCGATGGGGGGAAAAACTATTTTTTCGCGGATTTTTCATTTGGGTTGAATTGATTTTTTCGTGTCGGCCCACGCTTGATTGATTGATGGTAGATTTTATTTAGCCCTATCGTCAATTTTCATTCATGGGAATGTCATTGATATTTCATTGATAATTCACAAAAACATCGTTCAATTTCAAAAATATATTGGCCAAATTGATACTCGGTAGTGTGTAGTCCAATATTGGTCATCATTTTCATTGCGAATCCTTAAGGTTGAAAGCGTTGTTCCGCATACGTCGGTTTGTGACTTGTATATGTTTGTATTGATGACGTCCATTAAGATAAGTTCTTTTCAGTTGGAGTTGGCAGGAAGGTTTGGTTTTAATGGTGTCTCTCGACCGCTGAGGCTTTGAACTTGCATTGAACTTTGCATTTAACATAAAGCTGATGTCTTGGCAATCTCATTGATGTACTTTTGATCTTTAAAATAATATTTTACGGTGCTTAAACATTTTTTTTATATTTAAATAAACCTGAGGTACGTCTTCTTACACTGTCGGCCCACGCTTGCCCCGGACATTTTGAGGTTGATGGTTTTCCTCGGAAATTGTAAGTCTGGCTTCATGGAATCAATCATCCTGGCTTTAATAAGCAGCGGTTCGTTAATGAATTCTCATTAAAGCAAGAAATCAGCGTCGGATTAAATCAATCCCGGATGTGCAGTGCAAACATTCGAACTTTTGACGAAATTGCAAACCATATCGGGCGATGGTTAGACTGCGGTTTCAGTATAAAAGCAAGCATTACTGTGCATGTTTGAAGAGTATCAGGCAACTGGGGCTTCCGAAGGCACATAATCATGAAACACCCACGCATGAAAGCCTTGTCAATAGACTTGTTGTGTCTCTGCACAAAAAAATATCGACACAAATTTTCCGCGAACTTGCGTTGATTTAACTTGCGTTCTTTGCTTTTGCGTGCATCGACTTCGAGTGAACCTTTCGCATGTTGTTTTGAGGTCGATTCAGAAAGAAGGTTAAAACAAAATTATTGCAGCTTAATGCGTTACCGCAAAAACATCGAAGGACAAGCGTTCTCACGCACTCGTGTCGTCTTCTCTCGGTCGCTTTTTCCGACACCAGAAGAGGAAAACCTCGTTCTCGGTTGCGTGAATCGTGTGCGAGTTAGTTTAGGTGCATTTCGATACTCTTCTTTCTCTAGAGTGTGTGTATTTGGTGTAGGCCAAAAAGTGTTTCGGTTTTCTAGGTTAATTCTCGGATTTGAGTGTGGGTGGAAACTTGACGGAACGGAGTTGGAAGGGGAAATGTATTGGTTGGATTTTGAGGTAGACCAGGTCTGAGTGAAGCTTCTCTACGTTGAAAGCATTGGCTGCAAACGAGCTTGCCAATGTTCCGTATAGCATTGGTGTTGTCAATAAACGTTTGCAAAAATTATTTTAAAGACTGATTTATATGAGATCTTACGTCAAGTTCACTTTTTCTCGTTTTCTGGTGTAGGCAAAAGTTTTACGCTGACGATAACTGTTTCAACGAGTCCACCACAAATCACAACCTACAACAAGGCTATCAAAGTCACCGTCGACGGTCCAAGGTGAGATTTTTTAAATTTAAAACTTTCAAGTTGATTTTAATGTTGAAAATTCTCTTTCACAGAGAACCAAGATCCAAAACGAGTAAGTTGAGACATTCATTTATTGTTTCAACCCTTCCAAAATTTCCGTTTTATGCACATTACTTGTTACCGTCCATGCAAATTTTCTCTGTTTCTAACACTTTAAGGGCGCTTTTCTTGATTTAACGACGCATTCCTTCAGCGTGTTCTCCGGCAAAATAAGATAATTTGATAAATTACCAACGAGTGTTCACTTTTATCGCTTTGCGAGTTTCCACACATCGGACACACACATGTAACGCTCGACATGTCAAATTATAAATTATTTATTGTGCTTTGCATTTAATTGCTTTTCGTACACACACCAGTAGCAGAATTTTCCATTTTCCTATTAAACAATAAACTATTGTTTCACTTTGACGTCGACCAATTTATATGCGAAAAGACGACTATGAAAAACTTTCCGATCCCTTCTCCATCTAATCCATCTTTACATTTTTAATTGAAAGTCCTTCATTAATTTTACAGATCATACATGATGGTTGGGGACGTATTTATATTCATGAACGGCTTTTTGCAATCTCGAAGAGATACAGAAAGTTCTCGGTTGGAGTTTTTGTTGACGACTAGAAGTTGTTAAACTAAATCGCCTGTTCATGAGTGTCTAAAATGTGTTCTTTTCATAACGTGTCAACAGATTTTTTCTCGGCAGTAGTTAGTCCTGTTGGGAAACAATAAATTCGAATTAAAAGATTGTAAATAAAACTGTTTAAAAGGAAAAATATGTAAACCTCTAGGCACCAAACGCACATATTCAGTTGCGTAAATAAATGTTCAAATACGTTGAGTTCTGAACAATTCCACCACCACAACGCACATTGCAGCCTTTTTCTTCTTTGAAGCATTTGACAGACAATTTACGGAAACTTTATGGGTTTAGTTCATTCCCATTCTCTACCCGAAGCTTTGTTCTCAATTCCTGACCTTTCATTAAATCCCACGTCGTACTGTTTTATCAAGTTATAAACTAACGTGCTTGTAATTCCTTCTCTGTCATCTTTCATTCCCTTTTTATCCACACTGGAACCTGGGGAAAGAAAATATCTGCAATTTTTCGGTGTCGTTCACCACTGAGAATGTCATCCGTTCAGCCAGTAGCAAACACTAAATTACAATCTGCTTAAAATTGTGATGTCACATTTAATGAAAAGAAAATGTTGTGTTCGGAGACATTGAAATAATTTTATGTTGGTTGTCTAATGAAAGAAGGGAAGCAAGATGGGCTGAACAGTCGCATTTTGTGTCGGACAGTTGTAGAAATTAAATGAATTGCTTGTCTGAAACGACAAAGCTTTTATATGATGTGAAAATCTGCAGCAGAATTTCCTTTTCAAGAATCTACAGAGGTTGGTAAAGTTTAGACAGTAGAGTCGTGCATTTTACAGAGAGAAAATTTTGTTTTGCAAAAAGCATCCAACTAGTGAACCACTCCAAGTTACAAAGTGTACAAGAACGCAAGCCACGGAATGGATAATATTAAATTTTTCCGTTCGCCAGTTTCGCAAATAGTTTTCACATCAAAAGCAGATTTTATAATTTTCCAGCATTTTCCCAGCAATTAAATTTTTTCATTAATAATTTCAAAATGGTGGATTAAATAGATGAAAAAACCGCAGCATTTTGCATCCAGCCGTTTAGCTTTTTTGTGCAGTGCACGGGCAAAGGATGAAAACAAAAGTTTAATTTTTCACTTGCCAAAAATAATTTCTAATTAGTTTTTTCAGGGAAAATTTGCGTAATGGATGAAAAATAGTTTTGTGTTCAAATCCCTCTAATGTATAATTTTATGCTCCATGTAATTGTTTTATTGAACAAGCATAAGTGCACAGTGCTATCTTTTGCAGGGCAACAACAGCAATTCCATTTTGCGTTTGGACAGCGTCCGTTCCACTTTCCTGCAGATCCGCTGGGATTCCGAATGCCGCCAATTGGTAACTGTCAAAGTGAGTATGCTCGAAATGTTGAATGTTGGGAAATTTGTGGGCGGACAGAATGTGCAGTTTTCAATGGGAATATAAAAAAAGTAAAATAAAATCAAGCGTGAAATTTCAACATTTAAAAACAAAATCTTTTTAATTTTCCAACAAAAAAATTAAGGCACAAATTCCCTTATGCATCTTTCAAAGTTTAAACTTCTTTCTCGCTAAGGCAATGATCATAATTTTTAATTCTTATGTGGTTCTCATTGTAAGACTTAAAACATTAGCACAAAAAACGCTGCCGTGGAACTTTTAATGAATATTATTAAAAGTGCTTGCAAAAAATATTTTTCATAAAATTTCTCGTCGAGAGATATTTCATTAAAACCCTTGAAGATGAGTTAGCAGCAAAACATAATGCTTGGTTAAAATCCAACCCCTTTTACATGCTTTCAATTTTCTTTCTGATAAAAGCGAGTTACAGTCGGCAGCAAACAACAACAAATATTAAGCATGTTATCCGCTTTTATGATACTCTCAAAAAGATTCAGATTCCCATACGAAAATATTATGATATCCGCCCTGTGTGATGTGCACAAGGTAACAAGTGGAAACTCAACACGAGTACAGCAAGTTTGTGAACGGCAAATCACTTATTCACAGGAAAAAGGGTTTTGAAAATGTTTTCTAAGAGATTGACGTAAAAAATTCATAACATCATGACTCCCGGGAGTGAAAAAGAACGCTAGCTTAAGAGTGTGTTGATTTAATTAAAAACATCATAGAATGCCTTTCATAATGTGCAAGCGGGTTCAAGGCAACACCTTATGAAGTACATCTGTTTGTCGAGATTACAATTTGTGATGAAAGTCTTGCTTATCAACTTTTGACATCACTTTCGACCACCCCGAAGCCTTGCAGAATTTATGAACTCGATGTAACTGTAAAGCATTTTATGTTTAGCTGGGGCTCAACCCAACCACAAGCTCGCATTACTTGATGAAAAATTTCCGTTCGCAAAACTCCATCTTCAAAAATTTACATCATCTCATTTCGCAGAGAGGGTCGGGGAAGCTAATAAATTATGAACAAGCTAACTGAATCTTTAATTATTCGACTTGAACTAATTCACTTTTCACTTCTCTTTGTTTCGTTGCCCACATTAAGCAGACATGTCACAGTTTGGCTTGAGCTCTGCTAATTCAACTCACTGGAGCTACGGATCCGCATCGGCTTATCCACCTTATCTGGCGGGCGGGAGTCTTCCGGCAGCTTGCACGACTCCAACAGCAGCGCAGTTTAATAATCCAGCTTTGGGATTTTCGTGTTCGCCGACAGAAACGTCGTCGCAGGACTTTGCAGGCACGAGAGATTGCGTTCCAAGTAAGTTCACCTGAAACCACTCTTAGCGGCAAACATTGATTGTTGAAACCTCACGCAGTGCTTCCTGATTCAACAGCGACTGATTTGGACCATCATTTATCAAGTTTAGTTGGAACGCCACCTTCGACAGCCCAAATGACGCACCAGGCACTGATGAACAACTCGGTGTCCGTAGGAGTAGGAAATCACACAACTGCAAACACGCCCAACGGGAACACAAACAATCTGATAGCCCGGTACAACCAAAACCAGGGCAACAACAATTACAATCTCCACTCAAGCCACAACGGCCCGAGAAGCTTAAGCGACTCATCGCAAGCTGAATCGCCGGTTCAAGATGACTTGCTGACGTCCAACACGCCAAATCTTGGCGGTGCCAACGTGAACCAGAACTTCGGCATCAATCAGAATCAAAACTCATATGGGAACAGTGGCAATGGATGCAACGGTTCAATCTACCCTGTTCTGCCAGCAAGTCTCTTGTACACTCAACTCTACACGGCGGCCAATCAATCTCACAGTTTCCACTCACATTCTCTTCAGTCACATTCATCGCAAAACTCGCTGATGCATGGAGAGCTGCAGAGTGTAATGGATCACATTGTTACAGGAACTGGATCACACGGTGGTCGCCAACAGCACCATCAGCTTATGGCGGGCAACACGGATCTAAGTTTGATTGGCAACTGCGGAACGGCCGCAAGAGTTGCTGATGAAAACGCTGCTCGACAGTTGATTGGACCGCGTGGTCAGCAACCACAGCATGCACCACCGGGAGCTGATAACGCCGCCGTTTGGCGTCCCTATTGATTGTCCCACTTTTTATTCTAAGCGGTTTAGTAAAATTTTGTTGGCTTTAAGTTAAAGTTGTGCAATATGTTCAGTCATGAATAAAGCTAGGTCTCCTTGAGTCCCCAAGAAAACTCGAGACAATTGTAATTATTTGTACAAAGATGAAAGAAAGAAAGAAAGTCCATGAAATATTTAACTGTAGCTGAATTGTAAAATCGTAATTGAAGTCCTTTTAACACTTGGGGGAAAAGAAGAAAAAGTTTTATTGAACTATCGGTGATAAAGTTCCATTAAATGAGAAAGTAAAATGTTGGTTTCAGCTGTTGTTTCCGTGGCTGCAATTGGTAGCCATCCTTGTCATGTCCCTTGAAGTATTTAAGGATGTTGGGAGTGATTATAACTGATGTCAGTGGAAGAAGTAAATTTTGGAACTCATTCTGTGTACTAACTATGGTTAAATGCAGTTTGATTAGAGGTTGACAAGCAGCAATGCATAACTACATGAAATATTCTCTTTGGCTGACATCACTTATGAACAGACTTCAAATCAAAACAGTGGGGTCAGCTGTAGTACGTACTGTGACGTCAAAGTACAATGACGGGTTAAGAAATTAGTGTTATTGACAGAACACACTTAAAGCTTAGCTCTCCGTACACTTAGAACAAAAAATCACAGTACGTACCACAGCGAACCCTACAACAATTAAACTTAAAAAAGAATTTGCCAAAAATTAAGTGAAAAATTTAGATAAAATATCTGCAAGTTTTATTGTAACTCTCGTAGGATTAATTGTGACAAAAAGTTGACATAAAAGTATGGCGCAAAAAGTCCATCAACAAAAACACATCACGAGGGAAGAAGAACTTCAGATTTCAATGATTCTTCACCCGATTTATGTATACTGAAATATATCTTTAGCTCTACCTACTCGCAGAACTCACAAGTCGTTTCTGGATAATTTTATTATGTAGATGTACACAAAAGTGAAAATAAAAGTCATGTCAGAGAATTGAGAAAATAAAAAAGATGAAAATTCATGTGAAAAGTACTTGGAAGCACTCTCGTTGCGTGAAAATATGTTTTGATACTCGTGAAAACATACGAAAAAGGTTGGAGTAGTCTTTTTTTCATCTCGTGCTTGAATTGCAAACCTCAAAGCAGAACATTTAACAACATTGTTTACCAGTTTGAGTGGAAACAGTCCGAAAAAATCATACAAACAATGAAAAAACTTTTTCAAAGTTTATGTTGTGAAAAGGATTTTTACCTCAGCATGCGAAAACAAGCACAACTTCAACCTTTTTTCTGCTAGGCATGTGACTATTTTTGCGGTTTTTTATATTTTTGAGTTTTATGAAATTAGTTGAAGCCTTTGTAGGTCAAGTTTGGTCTTCAGAAATATATAACACTGATAAAACATGAGAAATTTCATCCCTAGTTCCGAGAATGCCACAGAAATAAACAGAATTCATGTACATCTCTAAGGCATACAAGCTTGACAGGAATTTAATTTAGATCCATCACTTAATTCTTCGAATCCAGATATTAATTCGTGCCGCCCACACTCTCTGCGAACATCAGCAGGGGCCGAGAAAACCCGGCATTAGTCTAAACATGAGTTTTATTATGCATTCAATAAACGTGTGCAATTTCATGTTTGTTTGCCTCGAAAATCCAACCTGATGTTTTCTCTCTGAACGACACGAGAAAAGAGACGAAAATTGCTTGGGAAAATTTGTGTGCCTATTGCAATTTTCAACAGTAATCGTCGAGTTCATGTTTGCTTAATGTGAAATTCTGTAGATTAAGCGTCAAAAAAGCGCCTAAAAGCGCTAAAAACAGAAATTGTCGTTGACCGCATTCTGTTACATCTAAAATTACTCCCTTAGAGTGTTCATCTGAAAATTGCGAAACTGTTTTTTCGCCAACGAACCCGATTATTATCGGAGACCAGAGATAGCATAAAGGGAAATACCAAACATTAGACAGTTGGCGTGGTAAATCGATGACATCGACACCGTTTTGTGTCACACACTAATCTATCAAGTGGAAATCGTGATTTTCCGTAAAAATTTTCAAATAGTGCGGAGAAAACACAAGCACCGGCGAAGTGGCATTGTAATCAATCATTAAATTATTGGTGGAAACTTTGCAGACGGCGAACATGCAGCTTTAAGGTGTTAAGTCGGCTGAACCAAATGATTATCGGTAAAATTCAAAGACTTCAAGCATCCATGCACTCAAACTCAGTTCCAAATTTAATTTAAATCACGAAACTGTGAATGCAAACGACAATCCATTAAGTTTCTGATCGATTTCTGTGGTAATTTTTCTGACAATTTTAAATGCTCACTGTTTTTCAAAACAGCAAGATTTCGGAACATCTCCCGGCATCTATTGCCGTAGAAAGGAAACAGAAAATAAATCGCCAAGAAGTTTTTCTTTTACCCTTTAAAAATGATTTCTTTTTCATTTCGAAAGCGAAAAAATCTCTCATAGAACTCGGAAAAGCTCCTGGCAACACCCAAGCCACGAGAGAGAGAAACAACGACGTTCTTCTGTGGAACACGTATTACCATCATAAATTTCCGTTCGTCGTCTCCAACGATGTAAAGAAAGGGGTTGAACAGAAAGGGATAAAAGTATTTGCTTTACGACGGAGAAAATTCAGCCGCGTCGTTGTGTTGGTGAAGATTTTCCGTCTCTTAGACGCAAATTTTCCCTCGAAGTTTCCCCCTTATTTGCGGGTTGGAAGAAAAATAAAACTTGAGGGTGAAATTTTTTTCAGCGAGTTTTTCTTTTTGAGAAAGCGTGTCTTGGATGAAATGATTTTGAAAAAAGTCTTGAAAGGGTTGAAAAAGAATAAAATAAAGAAAAACAGCGTTGGAACTTCTGCTGGAAGCTAAAAGATGTCGTTAACGTGATTTTTTCAGCTATAAAATAAGTCCAAACCACGATTCAACACCATCTTGTGAAGCCGACGCATCGAACGTTTGGCTTTCTGTCACCCCAAACTCTGCGTCGTCACCCAATAGTGACCGAAAACCGCAAAGTAACCAACCGCAAGGAACAACAACAGGGAAAAATTGTTCATTTTCAAGGAAAGTCGTTCGCTGTATTGGTAACCGCAAAATCAAATTTCTTTTTTTCAGAGAAGGGTGGAAATACAAACACTTTGTTCATCAATCATTTCATCTTTCGAGTCTACGCCAATCGTTGAGTTAGTTTTTCACGTAACCGCAGGGACACGCCCACCTTTGCGGTTAACCACAATCTAAGATTTTCATTTTTTCCAGATGTTTCTTCAAAGACTTATGTGCGCGTGTAAATATTGGACGGCATTTTGTGGTTTTGGTATCGACCAATGTCGTTGAACACTTTTTAAGATGAGAGAAATGTTGCTTCAAAATCGATTTTATTTCTAAACTTGAAAATTACGGAATGTATGTCAGTAAGAAAGGTTCTTAAAATTTAATCAATAATCCCCGCTGCCTAATTTTTCACCCCTTTTACATTGTTCACGTCAGTCCTATTTGATTTGTATTTTGCTTTGTAAATATTGATGAAGGGAGTGATTGAGTTCATACTTTAAATCCGCTCGAGAAAAGTTTTGAAATAATTTAGCGAAGAATTTTATAAAGTCTTCAATTATTCGCACAACTCAAAACTTTTTGCTAAACTTAAACAAATAAAGCTATGCAAATGGAACTTGAGAACTTTCTCATTAATATTTATAAACCTCTTCGCAGAAGATTCCTTCAAATGTCCTTCCAGCCAAAAGCAAGTAAAGCGATATTCAAATACGTCTTAAGAGGTTTTCATCAACTCCGAAAGGATTTTATCATCCAGATGCTTGTAACTCACAGTTTTACATAAGAGCGGACTTGGGAGAATCATTGCTGTAAGAAGAACAAACTATGCAAAATATTCAAAGCAATTTGGGGTTGGGTCAGTGTTACGTAACAGAGTTTTAGGTTAGGAACTTAAGTATGTAAAAGTGAAATGTTATTGAGATTAACAGACATCAACGTTAGAAATTAGTGTGTTTTTGTAAAAAAATATTTACAAGCTCTGTTCCTTTGGAAAAGCTTCTGGTTTTCTTAAGGTTAAAACATTTTGTAAAATGTTAGTACAGCGAAATTGGCCTAATTACTATTTTAATGGTTGGGTATTATTTAATACCCAACCAGTTACTGGTCCCGTCCGAAAAACATTATTGACAAGCTTAAAATCACTGACGTAACTGCCACACAATTCATTCTCGTTTCAGATAGCCTGGGAACAGCAACTGATATCTTAATGTATTCTTGAGAGTATCTCGGAGATTTGTGAAGCATCACCGGGATGAGAAGAAGCAAAAGAAGTGGCATTAAGCATAATTTACATTTAATTTAGATTTCCATAGACTTATGAAACTATCAAAAGGGTGAAATGGTCCTGAAATGCTTCGAAAGCGTCTGTCGCTTCGATAAATCAATATCGCTGAACAAAAACATAGCATTTTAATAGCTTTATAATGATAAAATATTAGTTGCATAAAACATAATTCTCCCGTTCTCCGGCATTTCAATATTCCATCCCTTTATGTAAAAACAATTTCAACGTGAAAAATTTGCACACTCTCACCCGCTAACGCTACCGGTGCTGTTAAAAAGTGTTCAGTATATTGGAAAAACCCAAACCAAGCATGCGGAAAAAGTATTGCATCATAAATTACATGGCGAAAGTACATGCATTTGAAATTTTATAATTTTATCTTCGTCTCGCTCGGAGTTGCTGGAAAAAGGAAAATTGTTTTGCATCTCGCTCGGCAATGGTGAAAAATTAAATTCGGAAAGTTTCACGTTCTGCTGCTTTGCTAACCTCAAAATGCTGTGAACAGTTGCAGAATAGAAATTCGTTGTACAAACTCGAATGCACGTCGCTTACGCTTGGCAGAGTTGTGTGCAATCAAAACAACGAGAAAAGGTGAAAAAGGCCACAATCACAACAATTAATGATGATCTCGAATAATAATGATGTACTCCGGCATGATGTTTCACCTCGGCATCTCGTAACCATAGTCACTTATACCTAATTACGACGGAGCTCATGTGTGCCTTCCCAAATAATTGTTTACGCAAATACGGGATTTTACAATTTTTCAGCAGCGCACCGACATTTTTATGTATTTTTCGGGTACACCGCATTACAAACCCACGCCACATCGTCTATGTAAACGTTTCGGTTTTTATTTCATTGTCACTGTCATAACAACGGAGTGTGACGTCAAAACATTCGGTTTCCCTGACAAGATGTGAAGCACAAAAAATTAATAAATTATTGGCAGCGAAGGCGTTCAAAGAAGGAACGAAAAATTAAAATGTATTCTCGCTTTTTCCACTTCCAGCACACAACTTAGATGGAACCGTCTAGTGTACACAAAGAGTGTCCCGTTTTTATCCCTTTCACTTTCCACCGCTTGGCCTTTTCGTGCACGAACTATTTACAAGCCATAAATCAAGACTTGGGCTTTAATTAAATCTTTTTAATTCTTTCGCCTTTTTCATACTGCAAATTTACTTTTTCTTTCGTTTCTCCTTTTCGTTTTTACGGTCGCGCATTTTTTGGTGTTTTCGGTACAATTTCAACACTTTCCTTGAATGGTTTTGTTGATTTAAACTGTGAACGTTTTATGGTAAAAGGATTTTCTCGTTTTTCCTTTTGTAAAGGTTTTTGGCTGATAGATTTTATGATTTTCGGGAATTATTTGGAAGTGATGAACATGAATGCTAAGTCTCAAAGCTTTTTGAAGCTGCATCTGTTTTCGTTCAGTCTTTTTGTTAAAAAATAAACTTGTTTTTAACTCTGTAAGGTAATTTACTAGTAATTTCTTTCATGACTCATCACACTGTCAATCCTCGATATTTAACAAAAGTTTAACAATAACTGTAGCTTCAGTGATGAAACTTGACTGATTCCTTACATTCTGTATGTTTTAACAAAGCTTCAAATCTTGCATAAGCTCCAAACTGAACACGCTATAATCAATTGCCTTGATTAAAGCATGAAAAAAGTTTTGCTTCAAAGAAGACTTTTCAGAAGAAGCCGCTGAATCGGAAAATCATTTTTCATCCATCTTTTACCGGAAGATGAAACACCACGATGAATTGGATGCAGATGTTGTTCATCATTATCGCCTTCGAGGTATCTGAATCAAAACTTTCGCAAGTGAATCAATGATGCTTCCAGGAATCGTCTCAAGAGAAGTTGAATCACGTGCCTTTTAAGAACAACTTTCGAGATTTCAGTTGTGTTTGCAACATTTCTAGCTTCACCATCGTGATGGGAAAAAGTGCCTTCCAAATACACAAGCCAAATAATCGATAAAACTTTCTAACTGAAGACCCTGCCATGGCTTCCGATTCGGTTATGTAAAAATGGTCATGTTTCGTCTTTTCATCTCCACGGCTGCCCTTTCGACTCTCGTTTAAACAAGCTGAACCCTTTCTCGCTCGCCGATGTCTCGAAATTGTTTTTATTATTGTTCATGATTACCCTCCGAAGGTCGGGTGAAAGGAGAGACGCTCAAGGAGATGGAAAATTGAAAACAGTCCCACGCATACACACTCGACGGTCATCCTTGACTTGTAATCACTATAAACGTAAAGCGGACATCACCATTTACAGCACAAAATAGTCTTAATTTCATCTCGCCTCGAATGGCCACGAAGACGCAGCGGTAAAAAATGTTTCACCCTAAAAAAAACCGATGGTGGTGCTTGGTGGAAAATTGGACACAAAACGATAAATGTTTTTTCTTCCATCAATTCGGAGTTGCCAGATGATGCCCTGTATTCCAGGTTTTCCGTGCACAAGCAGCAACTTTCGGTCGGGTATCGGAATAAATATTGTTTTTATGACCATTTGCAGAAGAGTGAACTGAATTAGGGAAAAGCGAATGCCATCGATATGGTGCTGGGGGTCATAAATATCTCCAGATATTCTCGACCAATTGAATTATATCGGGTCGAGTGGACAATTCTCCCAACATTGTATCGCTTTCAATCTTCTTGTTAGTTCCAACGTGATTGCATCATGCTTGTTGAGTTCCATGTCATCCATGTGTAATCATTTCAATAAAAATTTCTCCGTCTTCGCCTTTTGTTTCCCCCTTTAAAGCAAGCGGTCACTAAGGAAAAGTATTTTTTTATCGTGCTATGTTCCTGAAACACACTTTTTTACTTCGTGTCACATCAATGGCCGTTATTTATATCGAAGATTGAAATTGGCATGTGTAATGAATATGAATCGGGCTGTACGGCGAAGGGACGCCACTTAAATATTATGGTGGGTGAAACACAGAAGCGATAACAATAAAAATTTGTTGTAAAATTAGATTAAGATCATCATTACGATCATGAACCGTAGACGCTCCTAATGTCATTTGATTTAATGCTTGAAACGGTTTTTCGTGTGTTTTCTTGTGCTTCGGTGAAAAACTTTTCTCGTTCAGAAGTATTTAATGGACCTTTGTGCTATCGTGGCGTGTAGAACTGCACACATCGTAGGACCGAAGTCAAGTTGGGAACAAATTAATGCCTGGGGATCGATTGTTAGGGTAAATAAGCTTTCAAACGAGGCGAAACTGGCAATAAGATGCTTGCAAATTATTTTCTTACAGAATGGTCTTGACAATCCATTTTCAAGCAGCAAATTAATTTTCGTATCCCAAACCTCGATTGCCAAGAACAGCAAACGAAAAAGATTAAAATTTAATGAAAAACTGTTGTGCTTTGGAAAATCATTAAATTAGAGAAGTTCGGGGATGCTTCGTATTGAAATTAATGATACTTCTTGTTTATTTTTATCTTATGTATCGGAAAATAATGTTGTGTTCGCCTTTTCGAAGGCTTTTCATTCGCTAAACAGAAAATGATTGAATACGAACGATTTAATTAAATTTAATTATTCAAAGACTCCCAAGTTCATCTTATTTCGATAAAAAAAATCTTGTGGAGTGGCTAGTTGTTGAGGTTAGAATGTCAGGACATAATGTTTTTTTTTTCAGAATTGAATCTATACAAAATTTTAAAATTGAAATTTAAATAATTGATTGACTGAAGGGTATGACCTTTTAAATTTAAAGCATTTTTAATTGTTTTTTTAACTTTTGTATGGTCACCCTAATCCCTAAAATGCGTCCCTGTAACAAATTCACAAAGATTTTCAAGTAAAACCGAATAATTTTTGTTCCATTCACTTGACCTATCGATTTTCCCTATTCATTCTTTAATTTTCCAGCTAGAAACCAGATGCGGGCGAGTGGAAACAAGAAGAAAACTTGAAAAATGATGCTCATTTTTCAATTTGATGCCAAATTCCATTTTCGTCTATTTGGATTTGAGAAAAACGCAGACGAAAACATGAAAGAATTTGTTTTCGGAAAAACTGAAAAAAGAAAATCTTTTCAAGTACTTTTTGTCTTTTGACGGTGAATGTTCCGTTCAATGTGACCCCAAACAATCTCAATTCAAGTAGGGGTTAACCCACATTTTCCTGCAGAAATTATTCAAAAGGCAACTAAATGAAAGAACTCGCCTTCGACGTGTCTTTTGTCTCCTTTAAAAAAAACGAAGTTGAAATGAGATTAAATTAAAGATTTTGAACTAAAACAAATTAAATTTGATACAATTTATGCGTTATTGCCAATGACACGCTGCTTCGTAGCCAGAAAAAAAAGTTTTTTTTTAAATATTTTAAACTTAACATCAGTACGAACACAAAACTCCTGGAAAAATCTTCTTCCACTTGATGACTGAACAAGCTTGATGCCAACAATAATTGACTCAAAACATCTCCGAAACTGCCATGGCAACCCTGAAAACAAGGGAAACCGACAAACCACCCTTATCAGATGGCGACGACTCGCAAAAAAGTTTCCTGCGAAAAATCTCCAACGCAAAATTAGAAAACCCATCGAAACCCAAGCCTGGTTGCCACAGTGAAGACAGACGGAGAATTCAATTCCACGCAGAAACCTTAAAAGCGGCTACAAAAAGGCGCTTTCAGGGGGGTTACTACTGAAACGGAGATGCTCGAGTTTGGGAGACGAGACCGTTCTTGCATGCTACGATAAATTACCAACCTTTCAACCCAATTAACCGAAATCTTTAATGAACACCTCTCGCCCCTTGACATTCTCTCCCGCGTCGACCTTTGGATTACATCCCTCATGCCACTCGTAAAAATGTGTAAAAAATGCTCGTCTTTGTGTTTTTTCTCGGGGAATTGTTAATTTTGAATCCCTCTTCGTTTTAATTATCACAATTTCCCGACAAACTTTCTCAGCCTTCCCACCCTCCAATGCTAAAGAGACAAAAAGGCAACAAAAAATGTAGCAAAGAGACTTCGTACCTTTGCAAACCTCCACCCTCGCAAGAATCTTTTAATTATTTTCCATTTTTTCTGCTGCTATAAAGTCTCTTTGCTATGATTATTACTGTGATGATGACTCGGAGTTGCGTGAATGGAACACTTAGTTACCCCATTTTAAAAGAAACACGACCCAGAACTAAATTTTTTAAGCAAAAAGCGCAGATAAGATGGAACAAGGCAGGAAATTGCTTCTGACTGGGCTGTGATTATTAGCATTGCCCTTTTTTCTTTGGAAATATTTTTCAACATCGAAGAATTGAAAATATCTTGCTGGAAATTTTTCCATTGAGTAAACAAAAAATTTCTAATTAAATAAAAAATTAATTAAATACATTTGCACAAGAAGAGAAGACGAGAAAATTCTTTTTCATCAAGCTCGGAATTTCTCAACCACGGTCCGAGCGCTCGTAAATTAAACTTCGAGTATCATAAATTATGGAAAATCTCTTTTTTAGAAATTTTCTGCTTGCTTTTATTAATCAAATGGAGTACCATCTCCGGGGTTTTGTGAAGAGGTCATGTGAATGTCTGCAGACGGTGATGGAAGGGAAAAGGTATCGGCGAAGGGATTTTGAATGTTTGTCTGTGAATTTGCATTTTGTTTCAACTTCAAAAGCGAGAAGCTGTTTAATCAGCATAATTATGGAACTGAAAGGCATTGTTTGCGTGGAAGGTCACTTAGGTAGCTTAGTTCTTACTTGTATTTAGTACCAAACATAAAGAAAATAGAAACAAATATAAAAACGGTGAAATTTGTATACAAAATTTGTTGGAAAGCTCACGTTAGTTCAATTAAAGTTGTTATTGAATCGATTTTTATAATATTTTCGTTTTAATTCAGCGCTTCAGACAAACTAAAGAATTTAATTTATCAAAGAGAAACTTTCCAACCATGACATTACTGCCACACAAACTCTTCCAAAGTTGAATATTTGATCATGACGGAAATCTGGCATCAGAAATGTTTTCCTTAATGGCCACACAAACGGATGACTAAACTTCGGTTCCGTGCTGTTCGCATGATTTGGCCAATCGAACACCGTACATGATAGTTTCTGTAACTTTCAATTTACACTGCTTTGGATTTGCATCCAAGTTGGATACAGCGATGAATTATTTTGCACAAATTTTTATTTACTTTCAGTCCGACATCATCAAAGGAACGTAAATTCCGGTGGAAGTAAATAAACAAGCAGGCAGCGTTCTTCTTGTTTTCACACGAAATTTTCTCGAAAATCTTAGATCAAACAGACCGGTTTGTGTTTTTTGGGGGTGAAGTCGTCACTCTTCCCCTCCTAAATCATCTTTCTTCGCTCTGTTGTTGATAATACGTACATGGACGCAATAAATCTTTCGCTTCTCACAGTTTCTGCATTCCAATATTTCTTCTTTTTCGCAGAGACTTCGTAACATGTGCAGACTGGCGTGTATAAAGGAATTTTCCACCAAAAGTAACTCCTTGCCTTGTTTCCTTTTTTTCTCGGGCGAGAGACTGCGAATTCTTCGGTGCCGCAAGGCAGTGGAAAATGATTTATTGAATTGTAACAAATCGGTGGGCACAAAAAGCAAAACCATTAATCAACCCGATTGCGGACGGGGTGTGATTGGGAAAGGGGGCCAGCAGGATAAATCATAACATTGGTGGAGACCTTCCAGAACGTAACAAATGGCGCAATGAAATTTTGATTACATTTTCTCGGAAGAAACATTGCAATATGATAGTTCCTTGCGATGGCCACTTGGCGATATTAATTTCTGGAGAAAACTTCTCGCTTGGCTTCATTATTTATTGAGACGATGTCAGTGTTTGCTGCGAGAAAAACTTACGACTGAGTCGAGAATAAATCTTTTCGACGCTCCGAAGGCCGCACGGGCTGAATGATTAATGAATTTGCTGTGTTTGGAAGTGAAAACAAGACGAAGACGAGTTGTGAAGATTACTTTTCATCCTTCGAAAAGGGCTTCTGGAAAACTTTGAATAATCTCAGCCCACGTTCGGTGTTCGTGTTGAACTTTTTGAAATGTCAAATTGAGTTACCAGTAACCAGCCAACCTCCTACTTCATCAACGACACCTTTTCATGCTTTTGATCTCGTTAATTTAATGTTTCCTTGAAAACTTTTCGAAGATTACCGTCTTCAGCTTAAAAGGGTCGAGAACATCTCCAGAATAAGTTTTTGGAATTTAATTGGTAATCTAATTATCGCTGTCACATGTGAGTTCGCCTTCTGTTGTCGTGTGTGGATAATGACAAGAAGAGGGTTCAAGATGAAAAAGATTCCCGAAAGGGTTGCATTCAAGACGCTTTCAGATGTTCGACTTCCCCCGACTCTGCTGCGACGGAAACCTTTTCTCCGGTAGAACTTGATGAGGTGAACGCACACACGAGTGAAAGGGAAATTAAATTTTCCGCATCCTTTCCATCTTTTCTATAATTTCACTTCGCACATTAGAGTAAATTGAAGGTTTTTCCAAAGAAACAGGTTTGTGATACTTCAAGAGAAGTTTCAATATCAATCGACGTGGGTTTGAGGTCACCAGAGAGCCATTCTAAACATGAAAACTTTGTGGAAACCTAGTGGCAACTTTGCCAATTTTAAATTACCAATTAAATTCACGCTCCAAAGCATCACGATAACAAGCGGCGTTGCAGGGACACATCCCAAGTACCGTCTTGCGGATCAGCAGCAGACATGACTCCACTTTTTAATTAAGACGTCTATCAATCACTTCGAGAATACCGAGAAAAGCAAAGAAAGAAAATTATCGGTGATTTTCCAGACATTCCACTTCTTGTGCCTTGTTTGGCAATCGCCAGGAGAAAATCTTATTCATCAATGTCAGACGAAATTTTTAAAATTACTGAGCTCATCGTTCACTGGATTTCTTTCTCTGGCAAGATTTTTCTTTCAATTTAATTTCGTTTAAGGACTAATTCAACAAAGAACCAAGAAAAATAGCAGATTCATTGATTTTTTTCGCTGCATTTGAAGATAAGAAAGGAAATGTCTTGCAATCTAAGCGGGGTTGTGTCGGTTGAGTGTCACACGATGTAGGTTGTAGGGAAATTTTTCAACAAAATTTATAATCAATATTTATAAAAAGTAGACTGTATTTGATGGAAGCTTTAGTTCAACTTACTAAACTTCAGTTTACATCTTGAAACTATGAGATCAGCAGAAAAATTAGAGCTCGACAAAGATTTTTTGCTTAAATTGTCTGAAATTTTCTTCTTCTACATAAATTGCAATTATTTGATTAAAATCTCGGACTCTATGTCAAGATATCGTGTAGAGATGGCAAATCAAGCGAACACTTTTATAATTAACAATAATTTTAAGCTACACAGCACTATTGTAAGTTGGAACTTGCAACGACTTGTAACTAAGAATGTTTTACAAAACTTAGGCAGTACAGAAAAGTGAAACTTCTTGCAGCGAACTTTTATCTGTGCTTTGGTCAATTTTTTCACCTAAACTGAATCTCATAACCTGAAAAAGAAACTTGAAAGTTTCCACTCAGAGAATTGTGCCGACAGAAAATATTAACAAACTTTTCTTTCCATTTGGATGAAATCCCACGATGAAGCAGGCCAGCAGCATCGAAAAGTATTCAAAAACTTTTCCCCAACACTGAAAACAGCAGTAAAAAAAGGAAACTCAAAATCTTTTTTTTCTAAATTTACATTTTACATTTTTTATTACTATCCCTTTTGTCTCATCTCAACTTAAAAACTTTAAATTTTACACAATATTTAAATGAGAGGTCGAGGCATTCGAACCCTGAATTATTTACAACAACTTTTAACGACCTTAATGTAAAGGACAAAAACACTTTATGTCAAACAATGAACGGAAAGGATAAATTAAAGGTTTTCACGGCCCTTTAAAAAGGTTTTTTATCATGATGATATGATAAGAGATTTAATTGTTGGAATCCCGTCGGGAAAAGCATAATTTAATTAAACGCAAGCGCTTAATAAGGTCGCCATACATCATTCTGCTTAACGCCCGCACCCAACCGCCCCCGATTGATGAAATTTTCAGTTTTTCGGTTGATTTCATTGACGTTCTCTTTAGTGATTGATTCACAGCTAGCTGATCGCCGTCGCTTGCCACTGACGGTCTCCAAACTGACGTCTGGGCTGGGCGACCGCTTTGTTGATGAAACTGGCGGCGACGAAGAAGACTGGACATCTGAATCGTTTTCTTTGTCGTTTGAACTGTTGTTGGTGAGAAGAGTGACGGATCGTTTGACGAAATTCAAGCCGGTGGACGAAGAAGACGCGGTTTCAGCTCGCGCTGAGTTCTCAGAACTGCCGTTTGTCAGCGCGTTGGAGCCGAGAGTGTGACGCAACCATGGAAAGTCGTTATAGTTATTGTACAGGTGATTGTAGAGCCACTGGTTGGGCTGAGGCAGGAGGGGGTTCTGGAAAAACAAGTGCGCTGCCAGTGCGTGATTGATCATCGGGTTGTTGCCGCCCGCAAAGTGTGAATTGACTGGGAATTGCGATGTAAATTCGGTTTTTTGTTGGCTTTTCTGTATGATGGACGTGAAAGCACCTTCAGTTTTCGTCTCGACTGGGCCCTCGGCGTCGCACGTGACGTCTGGTGACCCAGTGACCGAAATATTCTCGTTATCAATCTCGTCGAGGTCTTCCTTCGACGATGAAATCTCGGTGATTTTGGGGTTGCCCGCTTCGGGTGACGACTTAGGACTGTTGGTGCTGGTTGGTAATTTGGTTTGGCCCGTAATTGAGTTGTCTAGAAGGCAGAACAAAAAGGTTGAGACCATGAAATTTAAATAATCATGCTCCAGAGATCATCGACACTCACTGCCATCCAAAAAAGGCCTTTCCATGCGATCTATAGCGGCTAGCACGTTGTGCGTGGCAAAGTGCGAGTGAGGGTGGAAATACTGCGAAGGTGGAAAAGGTCGATTATTCAGAACACGCCAATCTGGTGAACCCGCTAAATGGCCCTGCGTTGGCATGCCAGGCAGATGATGCGGGAATCCTGTGTGGGGAGAAACAAGTTCATGAAAATAAGCTTAAAGCTCCTGGAAAAGTGAAAATCGATAAATTCTGAGAAACTCGTTGCTGCACAGACGCTCGCCTTACTCCGGGATGGAAATAAAGATGGAAACTTTTTCTCATTATCATTTTTCAGCAACAAAAAAGCGGAGAGAGAAAGAGTATTTGCCAGCTTCCCAATCCAGCGTGGTGTGGTTTGTCGGGCGCGGAAGAAATGCATCAGTAAAGAGATGGCACAACGGCAACCAGCATCACGGCCGCCCTCAAATCTTCTCTCCAACCCACGACTCGCTTTATTCGTTCTAATGATAAACAAATATAAATGAAATCAACATTGAGTGTTGTCGTGCACATGAACACATGTACACTTGACGGCGAGAGGGAGCCCGAGCGAGCTTGGGGAAAGGGTTTCTCCAAGAAAACCAAATAATCGTGGCATGTGCTAAGGAAAACCAGCAAAACCGTCCTGAGTGTCGATAAAAAGGAGAGAACGGGAGCTTTGAAGGTGGAAAAGTTGTGCTGTGAACATGGAAAAATACACGAGAGAGCGACGCACACAGCGAAAGCTTTTGGGAAAGCGCGCGCCCATCCACAAGAAATATTCATTTGTGGGCGCCACATATATAACTGTATGGTGAGGCAATATGTGTGCAGAAAAATGGTTGAAAGTTGTGGGTGGAAAGCGTCGTAGTGGTGGGAGAGAAAATACTCAGTTCACCATCTACTATTGGTGGCCACAAAAAAAGCATCTGGCCCCAGAAAAAGCCACTTGAACTTCTTCTTTATATACATGGCAAGCTTGCCGAGTGGTGGGCGAAGATCGAAACTATGGCAGCGAGTGCACAGACAGCACAATTCATTGCTCCTTTCGTTCGTTAGAAGAGATGACTCGTTTCGAGAGAAGTTTTATATCTGACACCCACCACTCATTCCTTTTCCTTCTTCTTAGAAGCGCAAAAATGTTCCCCAAGCAACAACACAAGCAACCCACACAACGAAGACAGTCTTTGTGCACATTTAAAAAGCTCGTTTGTTGTTGCTGGCGGCTTCCCCCCTAGTACATCCACAATCATACACCAGAAAATGCTGTGCAATTCTCAAGAATTTCTTAACCAACACCCATAAAAAACTATAATTTTTCACCAACACATTCTGCGGGTTGTGAAAAACGAAGCAAACTAGCAAGCAACTCTTTCTTCCCTTCAGCCAGATTTTTCCTTCCCAAGCACATAGAAATTTGTGTTTTCCAAATGATGGCAAACGAGTGCTGTTCAAAAAGCACCGACACAGGATGCTTTCACATTCAGACGAAAAGTCATAATTAAAGTCTTAATGGGTTTTCTGCCAGCTCCACTAAATCTCGACTCCGTTTGCTCGTCGTGTAATGCGAAGCGAAAACTTTTAATTCGCTGTTCTTGATGGTTTCGATTGAAAAACTTTATTAGACACTTCTCACAAATAGAACGGCAACACTCTCGACATCTAAGACGCTCGCATTTCCCGCAATTTGTCACCTTTCGTGAACATTTAAAAGTTTTCGACGCGATTCTGTCAAAATAATGAGTGGGAACAGCGATGCGAGAAAAATTACGATGGAGGGAAGCGAAATTAATAAGAAAAATGCCAAGAAGTAAGTTTGAACCACCTCAAACCGCCAACGTGTCATTAGCAAACGCCAACACAGACGGAAAAATTATTTTTGAAGTCTCCGCACGCCGAGAACCCTTTAACGAAGAATTCATCTCGAGTCATTTGGCTGCCAGTCGTAAAAAGAAGTGAAAATCTTCGCACTTCTCCCCTTCGACTCATAATCAGCATTAAAAGATATTCGCTAAAGCGATTTAACGGCACTCATTGTAATTATAACGATTTTGCCTGCTTAGTGCTTCTTGTTATTGTTACAAATGAGTTCCCACTTAGTGAACTTCGCATCGATTTTTCGAGAATTTTTCATGGTTTACCATCGAGATTCTTCCTGACTGGGTGTTTCAGCTAAATGTGCTTTTAAGGATCACAAAAGGGGTTCATTGTCGTTTTTATATTTGTTTTCGTTCTCGTTGAGACAATCGAGAGAATTGTGATAATGGGTTATGCTTCTCAAGGTTTCCCAGTTGCAACCCCAGTTTCATCGTCATAACGGGTTAACTTGTACTTGCGCCAAAAGGCATTAGCATTCTCCGTGTTTGCTTCCGAAAATGTTTCTGCGATAATTCTTTTTATTGTTTTCTCCGAATTTGAAACAATTAATCGCTTTTTATCCACCTTCTTCCCCTGTTTGGTTGGATTCCCCCTTTATCCTTGATTAGAGAACAAATTTTTCTTGTTAAAGACTTTGTTGTAAAAGGAGACGAAGATGTTGTCGAACCAGTTCTGTTATAGTTAGACCCGAGTGCCTACAGCTTGAAATCTAATCCTTTAAATTGAGTGAAGACTGATTTGAAATAATCCAAGAAAGGATTAGAAGTCGGCTTTGTTGGGAAGGAAAACAGTTGAACGTGTTTCTGAATGATTAGAAGTTTTGAAACATTAAAATTCACTTCAACAGTGTAAACTGCAAACATTTACTTTGGAAGTGGCGATTTTTAACATCCAGACGTGAAGAATACAGAGTCTCAGGCTTGTGCAAATTTAACAGCACTAAAACGCTCGCTGTGACCTTAAGGCAGCCAGTCTAAATATACTTTTAACGATGTTTTTTCTCCATTTTAATTTCAGTTCTATTTATAGCTACAAAAATCCCAAAAACATTCTTTATCCAACTCGTAAAATGGTCTAAAAATATTCTCGAAATCTCCGACCCTTTCAAATGCACGAACAAACTTTTTATTATCTTTGACATTAAAAAAATCAACATTTTCGAAACCATTAACCACCGTTCTTTTCGCGCTTCTTCAATTTACAACATTCGAGACGGGAATCGAAAGAAAAAATCCGTAATGGAATTACAATAAAAGGCACATTTGCCTGGACCAGAGAAAAGGGTAAAGTTTCAATTGCTAAAATAATCATTTCGGGATTATCTCCCGTGAAAAGCGTGAGGCAATTTCCGGCGATTTTTTGTGCAGCATTTAAAAACTTTTCAGTTCTTTTATTGAGTGACAAATGGAAGAAGACGACTGTAAAAATTAGAAAAAAGGATTTTTCTCGGTCCCCCATCAAAAAAGGGCCACGATTGGCTTTCCTTCATCGGTTTTTGTGTGTTAACAACAATCGGCTTTGCAGAAAGAGTTTTAAGAGGAAATTTAATTTCTGTCTCTCGATTAATTTTTTATTCTCATTTTCCAAACACGAACGGCGGAAAGAAGCGGAAAAAGTCCTTTTTTAAATTTGATTGCAGCAAAAGGGTCAATTACGCATCATTGAGACTTTGATTCAGCACTTTACGCTGGGAGATTACATGCAAGAATGTCGTCGTAGCGAGACAAAGAGTGAAAAGGATTCAATTTAGGGCTTCGTTTCAGAGAAGGAAGTACACAAACTGTGGAGTTTTATGAGTTATAGTAAATTTTAAACTTAGAAACTGTTTTTAACTTGTAGTTGGTCCAATTTAGATGCTGAAACTGCGCTTCAGTTTATGAATATTGTGATTTTGTCGTCTGCAATCTCCTTTTATAACGATTAAAAATCAAGCGCTAAGCCGAAAATACCAACACGTCGTGACATCACCAACAAATTCCCACAGCAAAGCAGTCGCAAAAGCGTGTTCAAGAACTTTCCACTCTGCCAGTGTCTGAAATCTAATTAGATTTTTACGCTTCTCTTCACTTTATGTTAATGCGGCATCACCTCGTTCGCTGTTCACTTGCACGCCGAACATCACGGCACGTATGTGAAATTAATTATTAATTATCGCAGAATCCTGAAGAAGCTGTAAGTCCTTGACTGTTTTTAATGTTCATTGCGCATTTTTCTTAAGCGTGGCTTAATGACAGCGATGATGAGGCGTGAAATTAATGAAAAATATTAAATATTTAATGAGCACTTAATGAAATTCTCGGCGCATGTAACTTTGACATGTGAAAAATGCGATCGTGTGTGTAATCACAGAAGGGGGTTGACACGAGAACTGAGAAATTTTCAAAGGTTTTAGCGACTCAAACGTTCTCAAGTCATTCATGATTAAGTTTTAATGAAATCTTGAACGAGGCAAAGTGAAATTTTTCGACGCAGAGATTAAGACGGAGACGGAGTCACATGATAAGGCGACATTGACTGATGTGTGGGTTAAATCTTTAGCCTTCCTTAGGACGTAGACGGGAAGGTTCGGGGATTTTAATGAATAATTACTGGTGATGGATGAAATGTGACGAACGTGCAAGAAGTTCCTCCGTCGACATGCATGGCTGAAGCAGATTAGGGAACGAAAAATGACGGCATTACGAATTCCATCTCATCACTTAATGGCTTCCTTTTAAGACACTCCACCAGAAACTCTTTCTTCCGGTAACCAAAACTCCTTCGGAAGACACGCAAACGAGTTGCGATGGCAGAAAATATTAAAAGGAATAAATCTTGATAAATGATAAGACGAATAAAGTGAATAAATGAGTTTTGCACGCGAAAGGAGAGAAAAATAATTGCTTCGCAAGGATATCCTGATTAAGAATGTAAGATGGAGACGAGTGTGGAGCTGGAGCAACTAATTAATTTCGTTCCAACTGAAACTACTAACAAGCAGCATGTGTTACTCTTTCGAGGCAGCACACATAAATCTTGCTGAAATTTATCTGCTTCGCTGTTCCGGTAGTTTTTGCTCATGGTTTTCTCATGCTTAGGTTATATTTTAACCTAAAAATCTACTTCATTAGTGTAATCAATTCAAAGTTGATTATATAACAACAACAAACCTAGCCTCAAAATTACTTTCTAACCTCAGAACAAACGATGAACATTTAGATTTTGAGGTTAGTTTTTACTTGTTAAAGGTTACTGTAAAAATGGGTAATGTAGACATTTTTACAGAAACCTTTAACAAGTTAAACTAACCTCAAAATCTAAATGTTCAAGTACACTGTCTGTACACACCACCTTCAATCAAAAAACTTCTACAAATTCATGTCCAGTGTTTCACAAATTCTATCAATTGAACTTTCCCAGCTTAAAGCTTTCAACAATTCCGCAGTTCATCAACAGTCTGGGTGCAAAAATCGCTTTATTCACATCATCATCGTTGTATAATTATGACATTGTCATAACGAGATATTAAATTTCATTTTTGACACGAAGCCAAAACACACAGAAAAGGGAGAGAAAAAAGCATGACACGAGAAAAATTTCCCATCACACATGACATAATGGCAACGGGAAATTAAGGGAAATTGGAGGTGAAGAGGGCGATGAGGTTTATTAAATTGGGGGAGTCAAGTTCGTCGTTCTTTCGTGCTTCTCATTTGTGAGCTTCTGATGGAACATAATTATGGAACAGTGATAAATTGCTTTACACCATCAAACGAGCGTTTTTCTCGACAAATTGTTGAACATCATTTGAGTGAACACCTTTGGCAGCGGGAATGAATATCGAAATTATGGAAATTGTGAGAAGACGATAAAAAATATGCAAATCAATAACTCGAAGTGGCCCCGAAAGAACGAAGAAAAGAAACCAAATTGGGATGAAAATCTAATGCGCTGTGTAAACAACAACAAGTAAACATTAAAGATGACTTTTCGTTGCTGTTTGCTGCCATCGACGAAACGATGAACTCTCGAGATGTCTCGAGGGAGATTTTCCCGGAATTTCATATTTCTCCGCGCTACCAGTGAATTTCATCTTTTTCACGACGTTTAAATGTAAATATTGTCGTCAGAATAAATACATCATCTAGCGTTCCCTATGAAGACGTCGATAAAGCGCCATCCATGCCAACAATAGACGTCGTTTTTGGGGGTACCGGGACGTAACTGGAGGCTGCTGGAGTACACAAGCGACGAGATTATTGAAGATGAAATGAGATATTTCACTGTGAACCCTTTTTTGTGCTTTCCTGACAAGATATTTCATGCTCGGAATGATAAACAATGGAAAAATCAAGACAAAAAACTTGCAGTGGAGAATTTCCATCTACGAAGCGAACTAAATTGTTTGCTATTCCATCCAACATTTGCAGAATTTCGCTCAATTTAACATTGAATTCTTCTTGCAAACTTCTATTTTAAGCATCTGATGCCATCGAACAGCAAGAAATTGATTTCCGCTTCTCTCGAGGGGAAAGCAATTTGTAAAATGTCTCCAACAGCTGATAAGGCAAATGTCCCAAATGATACAAATCAGCAGAATTTGTTTTCTCTCGCCTTCTTGACACCCACACATATCGCAAGGAAACCAGCCCACAAACTTAAGCGACTACGTGAGTGAAATTTTTCACCCTCGTCCCGTCACCATGCCTGCCAGAAAGGCGCAAAGTTTGACACTGAAAATGAGATGAGTAACAACATGGAACCAAATTCAACGCAATTTGTAGGCACACGCAATCTTAACCGGTGTCATTACATTTGATGTTTCACTACATCGACTCCGACCCTCGTCTGCGAAAAAAGGTTTTTCTCGTATGAATATCAATTTTATCCGCTTCTGTTATCATGCTGGGAATCACAAATTATTGCAAACAGCGATGGTGAGATGGTGACGTCGGAGTTCATGTCATCAATGGTGGGGTTACATGCCGTTTACATGTCAATTTATGGATTCGCAGTGGCGGAAGTTTTGAAAAGAAGAATTTGATCTCTTGTGGGAGTTGAAACGAGTGAAATTTTTATGCTTCAAGAGATTGTGTTTAACTTTTTGCTTAGAAAAGTTCTACAATGATTTGTGTTGTAATTGATTCTCAGAACAAACATTCACAGTACTGCTTTAATGATGCACAGTCGTAGGCAATTTGCCGGTACATCGAACTTTCTCAGAACTTATTGCTTCAATAGTCTTGCACTGAACGACGCATTCAAACTGTAATTGCATAGCGAAAAATAGCAAAATATTTTGTATCCAGCTTGCTTTCTTCCAGTACAAAACTACAAATACAAACCAACTTTCTCCTACCTAATTTAAACTGAAGACCACCGATCAACGGGTCTGATGGAAATCTCGGTCCAAAGGCAAACGGATGAAAACCTTGGTGGCGGATTTTACTTCTAGGTTCCCTTTAAGGGAAAAAAGTCCTTCAGAAAAAAATATTTCCTTGAGTTCCATGAGTTCTCACCTTGGGCCATCGACTGTCACTTTAATTGCCTTTGTGTAGGTTGCAATTTGCACTGGTGATGTTGAGATGCAGATTGTAAGCGTGAAACTTTTTCCTGGAATGAAACAATGAAGAAAATTAATAAATGTTTGAAGCTGGAAAAATTCATAAAATTGAACAAAGGACCAACAACCGCCCCTTGTCCTGGCATAAAGACGTCAAATTGAAGTCAATAAAAAATACTTCCCGGATCGTTTTGATTAAATCTTGTTTTCATTCGGTATCGGAGGGCGTCGAAGACGAAGAAAATTGATTTATCGGAGGAAACTTCACGACATTTCTGTTCTTTGAACTCCCCCAGGAAACTTCTTGTTCGCAATCATTTTATGCTGTCGAGTGTCATGTCCGCTGTGTAGGTCACATAGGAGGCTTCTTCCCTTATTTATTACAGGCAATTGGCCGCCGTAAAAATATTTTTAGCGAATATGATTCAATAAAAAATTTAATTCATTTATTGACGTGTTTTAATAAACAGCTCGTGTTGCATTTTTTATGTTGGCAATCTTCACGTTTTCTGAGGGTAGAAATTATGTTCATCGCCTCCTTCCACAATTTTCGCAGATATAATTTATGTTCCAGCCCTTATTAAAGTGGGTGGCAGCACCGAGAAATGAATTTATTGATCAGAAAAAGCCTTTTTTCCATGTTCATGCTCTAAAACATACGAAAACTT
>JPYR01000210.1:52632-63285 GCA_000775305.1 Belgica antarctica
ACGTATGACAGTCGCTAAATGGTTTTAAAGTTGTGCATTTCGATTGCCACGCTGCTAACTGATTGTGTGCGTGATGCTGCAGTTGCTTCTTCTGATTTATGATGATATTACAATTAAGGATTTACATTTTATTATGAACGCGGCAGGCTGTGCTGCAGTTATTTTAACAGGCAGTGATATTACATTTTCTGGCTGCTTCTCTTATCTGTTCGCTGCGCAACTTTCGCCCGCTCCATCCCGACTCACAACAGGTGTCATTTAGTATCTCTTTCAACGAGCTGCTTAGATTCGCGCGCGGGTGGAAAACCCGACATTTGTCGAGCGAAAAGTTAATTTTATTTCAGTATCGCAATAAACTTTTTGTCGTCTAGATGAAAATTTTGTTGTTTAAAGGGAAACTCGTGAAAACAGCGTGCATGAAATTAAATGTTTTGGGGCAAACTGAAACAAAATGAAGTGACTTCTTCTAACCAATTTAATATCGTTGTTTGTTGCCACTGATGCTTGAGGGGAGACAAAATGTTGATTTGCTTCTTGTTTGTAGCATTTTAAAAGGATTCAAAGGAATACTTTGTGCACTCTTCATAAAATCTGCAACTTCTCTGCTTGTTTAGAAAACTCCATTTTTATTTCCACCACAGAAAATCGCAAATTTCCATGTTTTAAGTACATATTGATATTTACTGTATTTTAAATTGTTCCTTTGCCATTTTGTAAATTTTTGTGGGATAAGCAGCAAAAGCCTTCATGGAAGCGGCAACAAAGGATGTTAAAATATTAAATCAACAGAAAGGAAAACAAAAAAGCAACGGTAAACAGACGGTGGAACTGAAATATGAATTTTCATGATGACAAGCGAATTTACAGCAAGAAACTCTGCGTCACGGGTGAAACTTCACCGAAGGCAACATTCGGAGAACAAGAAAAGAATCCACAAAGAAGCACACAAAAGGAAGCGTTCAAGCTTCAGCAAAGCAACGCTGTATGAATAATTTCTCGTTTGTTTCGCTTTTATCAAGAAAACTCCACGGGAAAATGGTTTATTAAAAATTCAACCGAGGACAATAAAGTGGATGTCTTGAAAGATGTTGCTTTTATTCCCTTTAACCCATCTGTGCATTCAATTTTGTTTCATTCGGCTGAACAGTCTTGGGGCGGATCTGTGAGTGATGCCAGGGCATGAATTACAATAAGAAAGTGGAAAAATGTTATGAAATGTAAAAAAAAGAGAAAATATATCCTGAAAATGTTTAATGCAGTGACATAACTTCAAAGTTCTATTTTTCAACCCCAAAAAGTGTTCAGGTGGCGTTGAATTGTGCCAGAAATGAACTAACCTGATACATAGATCGAATGTATCCAAAACTAGCATAAACTAGCGCACATCTGTTTCAATAAGCTAGATGAACTTAAACTATCGCAAAGCAGCAAAATGCATTCAAAACAGTGACACAACTTTCAAACCACCCCTGACAAATGATCCCAACTTGCTGTTCCACTAAATTGATCACAAGATATTGTAGCATGCATCCGCGATATTGGATTCAATAAAGTACAAAAGCAGCTCAACTTTTTCTCTTTTTAATATTTATGCAAACATTCATGTTTAATGTTGAATAGATTTTATCCGAAAACGGAGTAGGAAAACACAATCAAACAATTTTCCCTTCGAAAAGCTGACATTTTAAACGATTTTTGTAAATATTGACACACACATTGTGTATCAGAAAATCAATCACTTCGAGTCATGCTTTCACCTTACGACATCATAACAACATCTTTCACCCAACCCTTTCGACATTCACCCTCCAACTCTACCCAGTGAAAGCGCAAAATGTCCCGAAATGTTTACACAAGCATTTCCACTGATTTTGTCGTCAATGAATGCAGACATTTTCGGTTTGAATGCCGTGTATATCAAAAGCCTTGAGATCAAGAGAAATTAGATTACGATTAAATTAACAAACAAGGTAAGGATCATCTCCTAGATGAGTGTAAATACACATTGTTCAACATGTTTCCAATAAGGCGCACGTACGGGGGAAGTTGAAAGATTAATTTCGAGCTGAAGATGCACAATCGAAAGCTCCAAAGTTTGAACCAATGTTTGCTTTGTGTCCACATCACTCTAGTTTGGAAATTCAAGCACCCACACAACCCCCAGCCTTTGTCCAAACAAGATTTTCTGTTAATCGATAAAGTGCAATTGCACTTGGAACCTTTGAACACATTGGTTGTTTCATTATAGAACTTTTGACACGCAATTATTGTGAGTGGCTTGTTTGAACGGTTTGATGTGTGTTCAGGTGGACCTGGAGTTGAAGGAAGGATGTAGAGTTGGAATTTTAGGCGGTTTGGTGTGAATTAAGATGGTTACCGTTTGCCTGTTTTTGCAAAGGATAAAATTAGTCTTCAGGTTATTTTAGCTATGTCAAACCTGAAGTAGAATTTAACAGCTTTTTTAACCAAGCTGTTGTGGTGTTGTTGATAGTGTCTTTTTACCTCAAACTTGCTTCTATTTCCTTCTAACCTAACTTTTTTTTAATATTTTTGCATCATTTCAGGTTAAAAACACTGCATAAATCTTTTTTATAACATAGACAAAGGAAAACCAGTCAAACGAGTTGCCCCAATCATCAATTCAAACTATTTACAAGGGGTAAAAAATCGTTCGAGGGGTGGAGAATAAAGATCCCTGATGTTGTTATTAATTAACAAAATTAATTATAACTAAGAGAGGCCTCATTCACAACCCTCCATCTGAGAAGAAAGTTTTCTGTTTGCTTGGCGAAGAAAAATGGTAATCCTTAAATACCATTAGAATGCTCATTTTTCCTTCTCACGGAGAAAGGCACGGGAAGAACGAGCTTTGTTCTCAAAACACGCACGCAGAGGCGAAAGATTTCACCATGAAAACCAGCCGAGAGAAAAGTGAGCGGATGGGAAGATGGAAACAAAGCAAAAAGGATTTTCGGCTGATGTTTTATTAAAAGAAGTTATTTTACTGTTTGTGCCGTTAATAAGATAGAAAATTAATAACATGGAGGCGGTGTTTTCTAATGTAACCGTTTTACAGCAAAATCAACAAGCTTTTGGAACAGATTCCTGTGCAAACAGTAATTCGTGAATGCCGCCCACGCAAAACGAGGCTGGAGGCTGAAAATGTTTTAATTAAAATAAATCTTTGAGCCACTTAGAAGTTAAATTTTCGGCGAAAATCTTCTTTTCTCTCGAAAAATCAACACGAAAACGTTCTGTTTATCCTTTTGCAAGCAGAAATTGATTTTGTAATTCCTTCTTCATCATACAAATTAATAATTTAATTTCTCCTTGTGTTTCTACTTCACGGCATTAATCGAACCTAAGAAGATTCGTCGCGATGTGAAGATGCTTGAACAGAACTTGACAGATTCTTTGAAGACGCAAAGCGGATTTGTTGTCATTAACATTGTTGGATGTCCTTGAATGTGACTACGAATGATTCTCCCCGCACATTTCGGGCTGATAATGAACTTTGCATGTTGTTGAACTTAATTCAAGTGGAAACTGAAATCTTAAAATGTGACTCGACAAGTCTGCTGACCTTCTTGGTGAGGGGAAGATGGGCTGGGAGTTGTTTCTTGGATACTATTTCATTGAAGTTTTTACACACCTTGAGCATGGTCTTGAATAAATTGGTCATAAACTTGTATGCAATAATGTTTTCTTCTTTTTAAAAAAAATCTCTTCATTTAACTTACATCATGTAAGTGAATGTTTAAAGTTGCCATAACACACCTTATGACACGTCGTTGAAGGCATCAGAACCATAGTTAGTTTTAAGTGATTTCCCTTTTAAGGTAATTTCTTACACACCTTAGTTTACGACACCAATAAATTTGTGTTTTTTTAAATGTGTACCTTAACCGCTTGATGTCTCCAACATTCACAACCCCAAAACTTAACGCTTCAAAAGTAAAACTAATCATGTTAATAAGAAAGTTTCCTTTAACTTCCCATGCAAATTGAACACATCACAAGCTGCTTTTGCTTTCAATAACTCGCCTTTAAGGAAATGAATGTGGAAAACAAAGTTTTTCTCAACTCGCACCAAAAATTTCAATCCAAACTCATAGCCTAGAAAGAATCTTCAAAGAAATTCTGTAGAAGAACCATAAGCGTGTCCATGGAGATATTCTTTGTGTCGTCCCAAATTGAGAAAAACTTCAAGGCGAACAGTTTCGGAACCATCACAAATCGAGTTTTCCGGAATGACATAAATATGTAGCAAGGCGGGAAAGTTTTTATCCGACCGGAAATTTGCCTTCGAAGAAAATCAATCGATCGGTAAACAAATTCATCATCTTGAGGAAATCCTTAATGTACCCCAGCAATCAACATGTATGAATACTTGCCGTCACTCTCTCCCGGACGTATTAGCATCACAAACCATCAAGGAAATGTGTGAAATTTGGCAACAAATGAAATGAAAATGGCACTCAAAAGATTAAGGGTGGAAACATTGTGGGGCTTTTTTGGGTTCGGTTTGAGGTGTGGGTGGAATACACAGAAATAAATAAATAATCTCAAGCAGCCTGAAGATGTATTCAATTGATTCGTTTCCATCACCATCGCACACACCCCACACACTTAATGATGCAATCTCGTAGTTGAGTCGGCAGTTGGCACACACTAGTTTGATGGTTTCATTGGCTTTGGGTTGACTGTTAATGCATCAAATACCGTAGACCTTGCCTTCTCTCCCCGACTCAAGAAACAATTTCGGTGGTTGCCATCGCAGTGGTTTCAGAGGCTTTTGATGATTGTCGTCGTCTCACATGCCTTTTAACACTTCCACACAAATCTTTTTGCCATCAAAACCCGAAAATCTTCGATAGTTCTGTGGAATTCTCCTTGGAAGACACTCTGTTGCATGCCGTTCACTTTCTCGGAGTGTTCGGTGTGATGAGGGTTGCCATCAATTATTCGCACGCTTCATGTTTACTCATTGCCGCACATTCGCCTTCGCTTTTTACTTCCAATTACGCTTCATCAAAAATAATTTTCGTAATTTTGTAAGGCGGAAGATTTTTCTCCGTTCATTCGCCCCAAACAAGACCCGGTGCTAATGAAAAATGTACAAAAAAGATTCCGTTTCCACAGAAACCGAAACACACTCGACCAAAGGTCCCAACCACGAAGCTTGCCCAACTCTCCACCAACAGCACCAATGCTTCTCGCTTGCCAATTATTTAAATTTTCTCGAAAAAAATCCTTGCTCCTTCAACGAAGGATAAAAATTTCTTCAAAGCCGAGCAAGAGAGTCTTTCAAGTGCCATACCGATTAAATAAATAATTGATATGAAAATAAGAGCAATTTTACGGTGCCTTGTTGAGATGAGAAGTGCAGAGACAGGGGTGGAAATTGTGTAACAATGTTGCAAGCCACTCGACGGGCCCTGCAGCCAGAACATGAACTTCATTTTGCCCCGCGCTGCCGTTTGTAAGCATCATTATTATTTCCACGTTTTGTTTGTTTACTGTTCCGCCGCTTGTTCTCCATCCACCGCCGCACTTAATACACCGACCCAGATCCCTGTTCACTTTTTCCCCATTTCGCCCCGTCTTTGTTATTTTCCTGGCCTCATTATAAAGTGACTCGAGATCAACGTAATGCACAGCGATGGAAAAAAATTGCCATGAATTATTCAGGCCGTGTTGAAGTCGCTAAACCTGAATGTTGTGTGCAGCTCGTGAAGATGAAAAAAAAAAGTTTTGGCTGGGAATTTTTCGTCGGTAGGCCAAATTGGTTTTCCACTCTCATTTTACGTTTAATTTTTCATTACATCGCCACCGCTTTTGACTTAGATGTTGCTTGGGTTTGAGAGAGACGAAAAGGTGGACGGACATTGCCACTGATGTAATTGTAATTCGAGTTGGTCTTTGATGCGTCAAATTACGTGTTTGAAGGAAATTTCTTTCGGTGCTTGCCTTGCGAGATGTCTTTGAAGTATCAAATGATTTTAATTTCATTACAAGGGATTGGAAATCCTTTCGCTTTGCATGCGATTTCACTTCGATTTCACAAAGCACATCTCGAATCAATTGCCGCCATTCAGATCCGTTGCCATTTGATGGAATTTAATTATTTCGCTTCTTTCGTTTCCCTTGCTTGAGAAGAATTTCCACATTTCTTCTTTTTTAATTTCTTTTCCTTTTTTCTCCATCAATAAACATCGCAAGCGACATTTTTTAATTCACGTAAATTTAATTTAAACAAAGTACGTTTGTTCTTCAATCTCGCGATGTTTGTGATTCGTGATGTGGGTTGGTACGTAAGTGATGTGTTGCTAAGCTATGTTCACGACATTCTAGCGTTTTCTGAAGTTTTCACAAGGTTAAATTCTTGTCAAGCTTAGCAGCCACTTCTCAAAGCTCTTTCCACTGCACAACACACTTCCCTAACCTCCAAACACATCCCATCCATCAAGTGACAGGATCAAATTAATTTTTCTTCCACTCGCGAACGTGTCTGACTCTCATTGTCATGTAATTGGCACAAGAAAAGCGAAAACGAGATGACATGAAGTGAATGTCGATACTTCTTTCTTGTTAATTTGTTTTCTTCGTTCGATTGTGATTACATTTGATCTTGAATGCTAATTTGATTTCCTCGCGTTTACTTTGGACTGATAAGACAGTGAATAGCGTCAATATAATGAAAACTTGCCGTTAAATAAATTCTTCGACAGCCAATTATCGAGCAATTCCGCAAGGCTTAACACCCCAACAACATCGGAATTGATGTTTCCATTCACCATGAAATCGTTCGACGCAAAACAAGTCTCCCGTTGAGTTGAAATTTTCACCGAATGGCAGCTTAAAGGAAATTAAATAAAATCCAAACCATCTAATCTCGAAGGCAGCCCACGACGACGACAAAAAAATGTTTAAAATTGATCTCCAAGGATAACAAAATCAATAAATTAAATAAAAAAAGAAACCAGGGATAAATTGCGAGCCATTTAAATGTTACTGCGAAGTCAGACACAAAACAGATATGACAGAAAGACGGGAAGAAGCACGAGCGAGAAGAATTGGGGAATGATGCGAGAAAATTTGTGAGAGATTTTACGCAACAAGGGAAAGCACCATGGTAATCGTTACAATTGATCCCTTCGTCGTGTCTCTCGTCGTCACTCACTCCACTTATTCCAGAATGAAACTAATAAATCAATTGATGGCAATATTGTCGCGTGATGACACGATGGCAACTTGTCAAAGAAGAAATTTTATTTTTTATCGGAATGTTTAGATTTGATGGTTTTTAGTGACAGTTATGACGAGCCTTACAAGACAAAGAGTTAGGAAATCACATTCTTAGAAGGGAATTATCAAAAAGTTTTGTTCATTTACTTGAACTTCAATTCACACATCTTAACAGACTTAAAAAAGCTGTTTCGTTATGATTTTAGAACGTCTAAAATATTTTTTTAACTTAAATTCTCAAATATTTTTTCAATCTTTCTTTTCCGCCCATTCAAATAAACCACTTTTAACAAGTTTATAATCTCACCTCTTCCACTTCTTCCAACAAATCTCAGATCATTAAACTTCGCCACTTGGTTTTTCATCACGGTCGAGCAGTTTCTCAGTTCACCACAAAAGTTTTCATCGTTTCCACACATGAGATGGCAAGGAGTTCCGTCTTGAACGTCGCCAAGAGCGACGACTTTGAATGCCACCGGCAGTGTTTTGTTGGATCGCCAGTGCGTTGGCAAGGTCGAGCATACAATGTGTGGTGAACCAGTGCGAGTGAGTTCGCCTGGGTGTTCCGCAATCAGTGAATCGATTGTTCGTTCAGCTAAATTTTCCGCAGTCAACGGAGACTCGCGACCAGTGTTAGCGGTTGCAGATCCACCGTTCGTGGAACCCGCAGTGGAACTTCCACGATTGCTAGCACCAGAACTGCCATTTTGCTCGGCAGAAGCCGTCGTCGAAGTCACTTCCGATGAAATGTGCATTTTTATTACACAAATTTTCACTTTTCTTGTTTGCAGAAACTTTTTCAAAATTTCCGTTCAATTCACATCCCTAAATCACCATCACCAAACTTTCCCTTAATCGAAATCTGGAAACTCGAGACAATCACCACCGTCCGCTCGCGATCACTTCAAGAATGTTTCTGTCACCGCGAAAACCTTTCCTCGGCTAACCCATTTCGATCGGTGATGTTTTGCGGCTTCAGAAAACGTAGAATAAAAATAAAAATAATAACACGACCCAAGAAAAGCTCCTTCGACGAGAAGAAGAAGGGAAAATCTCTTTCTTGATGGCTTCGCCTTACGCTTTCTTTCTTTTCTCGCGCTCCCGGAAGGTGGTGTGGAATGGCTGGGGGAGTCGTGAGTTGGATAAACTTTTTGTTGCTTGTATTGTCATTTTTTGCTTCTTTTCGAAAATCTCCCGAGAAACCAACACAGACGCTGTTCAAGAAGTTCACTCCAGCCGAGTCACTTTCAAGACGGCGATGGCGGGTACTTGACACACAGCCCACACTCATTACACCAGTTGAACTTCACAACCATAGAAAAAAAAACATTCTTCGGAAAAATTGTCGGTTTTGGGTGAAAAACATGGTAAAAATTTATGGTTTCAAACTCCGCCTAGAAAATACTTTGACGAAAAAAGAAACACAAGAAAACCCAATGCGGTGGCACGATGTGGTTACACACACCACCAAATGAAGGAAGTGAAAAATTCAAATCTCGTTAAGGAAAAATCCTTACAATGCGGTTTTGATGTGTTGGTGCGACTTCTTCGACCCTCCACCCTCGTCCCTAGTTTTTTGCAGCGGGAAAAAAGTCTCGAAAGAAAAGCGAGAGAAAAAATGCGCGGCGGGGAAGGGTGGAAAAGCGGGGAAATCGGCAGTGTAAAGACGATGAAAAAATGAAGAAAGTTTTCTTTTCGAAAAAGGACAGTTTTGGTGCCGTCTCGCTTCAGCGTCGTCCCAAAGACAAGGTTGTTTGCGGAAAAATGGAAAAAAGTTGAGTTTAAACAACGTTGAGGCTTTGCGGCTGAAGCATGGAAGCAAATTACTTGGATTTTTATCAAGTTTGTGGCAGGACGAAGTGGCCTTGTCTTAAATTAATTCTTTTGGTTAAAAAATCACAAATTTGAAGTGCAGATTTTAATTTTCTAAAGCTAGTTATTTTTTTGAATTAAATAACGAAGCGACACAATTTTATTTTTCAATGCACTTGTTCAGAATAATTTGTGATAATGAATGTGTGTGAAAATTTTGCAAACACTTAATTTAGTTAAGAATTAATAAAAAAAAATCTGCGTAAAGGCCAGTCATCAAAAGACGATTGATTGATTGATTATATTTAAAGCCCGCGACCTGATGGTCGTTTAAGGCTATCATCAAAAGACGACGAAGAACTTCTTTCACCGCATTTTAAATGAATAAATTTGAATATTATTTTCGAGTTTTTTGCAGCTTCAGATAAAATCTTGAATCTGTTTAATGGCATGTAGATGCTTTAGGCCTTGACCGTGGTCAAAAACTTGTTTTCGTTCCCGCTTTTTATTTTCGTTTCAGTAGAAATTATTTCTTTCAAACCTTGAGATTGACAAATTTGTAAAGATCATCACGCGCTTTTTTCTGGTATCCTAGTTCTTCAATCGGAATTTGTAAATAAGTCACGACGAGTCGGAAAGAAATTTCAGATAGAATTACACTTTCTACGTAATGCTGCATAATTTCAACATATGTAGAAGCGATGGGGCGGACAACACGACCGTTTATGAAAAATTTGAATTTTTTGTATGGGATAAGACTGCTGAAGACTGCTTAACCATACAAAACCGTTCAAATTTCTCAAAAACGGTTGTGTTGTCCACCCGATCATATAAGTTATTCATACATTTTTATCATTATGTTTAAAAAATTTGACAACAAGATCTCGAAATGTCAAGCAAGGGTACAAGGACTTTTGAAACTGAACTGTTGAGTTTCAAAAGTCCTTGTACCCACATGAAACTTCAAAAATTATTGTTACTAGCCCTGTTTTAGACAATCCTGCGCTTCAAATATGAAATCGTTTCACTAACATCATAACTTTCTCAGCCATTTTACTGCTTTTTCAAAGACTCACAAATTATACACTTGCTGCATCGTTTTGATGCATCATACCTGTTTGATCCACTTGCAAGCATTTGACATTCCATTTATAAGAATTCCATTTATAAGAAGTTTTATCAAGTTTTTAGTAGAAATTTTGGTCAACTTGAGGTAGGTCAATCAAACGCGACGCGAACAGCCTTCCATTAGAACTCCAGCGGTAAGGTCAAATAAAAAACTGTATTCATTGTAAAATTTGATGTATTGGTTGTACAGCTTGATAACGAAACGTTGAACTTAAACTTGTACTAGCCACAGTGTTTTCAGACTGATTAGGCAATAAAAATTGTTGATCGTATTTTAATTAAAAAACTTCTCGGTTCTTAGGAAAAATATTGTCCATCACTTTTGTTCTTTTTTAGATGTTTGTGTATCGATCTGTGCACTATGTCAAGCTTCATAATTAGTTCTTATTTTTTCAAACCCTACAATCAATTCAACGAAGTTTAACTAAATCTTACGTCCAAATTCCTGCGATTTGCTAGTTCTTT
>JPYR01000210.1:63851-77477 GCA_000775305.1 Belgica antarctica
AGCCGCACTAAAAAAGTGAATTTTTGACTTTCTATGTCTATGACTATGTCAAAAATTCACTTTTTTAATGAGGTTTTTTTTACATTTTTACCTCTCACCACCCACACAAGTAAAATTTTAGAAATCGGTTTATTCCATTTAATAGCCAGTTAGTTAATGAACAAAAGTTGTGCAGACGGTAGTATAATTTATAAAGTGGATCTCGAGCAAAAAAAATCCAAACAGCTGGAACACATCTTTCTAAGCCACCCTGTACTTCAAAGTAAAAAAACTATGAAAGTCATCACTTAAGCTAGCCGCTGTTGGATAGTATGATGATGGCATTCATAGAACATTTCGAATCAAAGAATGGTCTAACCTTTTTTGAATGTCAAGTCTCGATTTGCTGTGTCTTGTTCTAGTTAGTTGTGCTTGGGGAAGATTCGGGGGTTTTTATTTTTATTACAGTTAAGAATTTGCAGTGTTATTCGCAGCTTTGGTTTGCTTAGCTGCTATTGCAACAGCTAACAGTGAGTTCAAAAAAAACTTTCATAAGTTTATTTATATAAAATCTCCGCTTTTTTAAACAGCCAAAGGTCTTAAAGGAATAATTTCATACACCTATGACGACTCCTTCGAGGAAGCTAAACTTTACGTGCAGGAACTTTCAGTGAAAGCTTTTGAGAAGCTTTTTACTTCGAAAGACTTTGGCGCAGAACCGAAAATATTGAACAGTGCATACAGCATCTTTGGATTACTCGACGGCAAATGCGACGTGAAATTTGAGTGCTGCAAGAACTGCGGCAACACCTGCAGCGTTGGCACAACACCAAAGGTTCCAGTCATCTTGAAAACAGCTCCAACTAAAGTTGATCATCCAACAAAGGCTCCAGGCAGGCGGCCACCACCTAAAATTCAAAAGGTTGTTACTAGCCCACCGTTAACAGATTCTACAAAACCTGAAGTGATAGAATCTCCCAAAAAAATTATCGGCACTCAAAAAAGAACTCCACCAACCACCAAGATTCCAGAAGTTACACCACCACCGACAAGCCACATCGAACACACTCCAGAACCACAAGTTGACATTACAACGCCCGGAAAACCCGTCAGACCAAACAGAATGATCAACGAACCACCAAAGAAGCCATTCGTTGGACCACCTTACCTGCCACAACCAGAAGTCACCACAGAACGCACTGACCACACATGGAAAACTTATGCATATCGTGACGTCACTTTCCATCACAACACTTACGAACCGTTCACCGCTGGCACGTGGAACCCCAAACACTCGGTAAGAAACAAGAAAATTTCGCTAATGAAATAATTTTTAAATGCCTTTTGAACTTTTCAGTTAAGCTACGCACGCGTTACACCAGCAGCAAAGTACGCAGCGCCCGGGAATGTCAGTTCAAGCTTATTTTAAGCGTACAAAAGTCAGATGACGTCATTGAGATTTTTAAGATGTTACAAAATAAAGTGTGATTGAACTATTTAAAATTGTAAAAGTTCTCTTTTGTAAATCCTAAAACAATAAACCTTTAAACACACAAAACGGATCAAATTCAAATGTTACTGATAGAAAAGCACGAAAGCTTCGTGAATGTTTTATTTGTAAATCTCAAGCTTATCAAAGTTGTGATGAATCGAATGCTTTTTAAAGCTTGCTGCTGTGCTTTCGGCGTCGGAAGCTCTAAGAATGTCTTTTAGTGATAATTTCTGCGGGAAAACTTCAGTGATGTTCTTTTGCAAGCCAAACGGGTGGACGTGCCTGATGTAATATTCCAAAGCGTACATTTCTTCTGGTGGGATGTAGTGGAAGTTGGCCGGCGTGTCTGAACAGCATTTGAGGCTGCCTTGTGGCACATTGTAGTACTGATTCTTGACATACCAGTACCCGGGATCGGCGACTGGCTCCATGTGTTGCAAAACTCCCACCGGAAAAAATCTTTTCTGTTGCATTGCGTCTCTAGCATCAACTGCAATAGCGAAGTGTTCCAAACACTTTCCCAGTTCTAAATCTTCTGCACCACCTTCGTCAGCCCTGCACAAAGTATCATTTGGCAGAATTCTCGTCACAAACTTCTCCAGTGCGTGCTTTGATAGTATATAGCCGCCGCCAGCCATGTAGCCTTCCTTCACGTGCGAAACAGCAAAGCGATGGCCGAAATACAACGACGTGGTGGGTTTGTATTGGGACAACATGTGCCGAATATTCTCGGGAATCATGAAACTAAAAAAGTGTGAACGAGTGACTTAATTTCTGGATATTTTGTTTCAAACCTGTCGTCGTCTGCTTTGACGAACCAGTCAGCATCGTTGAAGTGGTGATTGTAGATGTAGTGGAAGGCGATCCTGGTCTTGCCCCACAGAAAATCTCTGCCTTCGTTCACTGTCAGCGCGACAGCACCAAGATCAACGTCTGTTTGCGAGCTTACAAACAAAAGTTTGTTGCAGAACTTTCCCCAAGTTTGCTTGACATGCAAGGCTTTAGTTTTATGGTTGGCTGGCGTTGTCATCACCCAGCAGAGAATTTTCACCTCGTCGAAAAGCTTGTCAGCCACAGTGCTGTCGTATAATTCGTTGAACGATTCGATTAAGTTCTCGGACATTCTTGTAGTTTCTTCAGTTTCAAAACTTGGAACTCTCATTGATCTCAAGAACAGGCATGTCAACCCCAAACTTAGCAGAAATCCACTAGAAAACCAGATTATGGTCTGCATTTCAGAACTTTTTCGTCTTGGCACTTTCACAAAAAGAACTTGAATGCCAAAAAATCTCAAAAACGCTGTAGATTAAGAACTCGTCTAGCATTACAATCGAAGATTTTTAGCAAAACCTGTTTTTAGATAGGAAGGGTCAAGGAACGGACGGAATTTCGCTTTTAGCAAGAAGAATTATGTGTTTAGTGCAAGTTGGTTATTGGTGACATAACTTACTGCAACCGTTCAGATCAGCAGCTGTCATCGTTACTGACACTAGAGAAAACTCTTTACCAAGTTTTAATTGCTTTCCATCAAATCCAAGCTTAAATTAGCAAGCTTTAAAGCTTTAAAATTAGCAGAACTTGCCATGACTACTGACAGTTAATCTCATTTGTAAAGTTTCAAGGCTTGTTGTCGAAGGTTTCGTAAGTTTAACGACACTTTGGGAATGCTGTCACTTTGTTTACATTTTTTTCGAGCTGCAAAATCATCACAAAAGGATGGCTGAAGAGTTTATCGACGATCTAGTCGGCTATCTGCACAGGTGTCGATGCTGTCTAGAAGACTGCAAGGGCGACACTTACTTGGGAGTCAACAAGTATGTCTTGGAGAGATATTTTGACTTCACTTCGACGAATGTGAGTTTTTTATTCTTGTGTTTTTAGATTTTCAACTAAATAACCTCATTTCTAGCTGACGAAATCGCCGAAACTGTCGGAGAAGATTTGCGTGACCTGCCATTCCCTGTTAGCCAGATACGCGGCCCTGAAGAAAAGTTTCATTGAAAACCAGCAGCGACTCGAAGAACTTTTGGAAGCCGAAGCTCCAACCAGCAAAGTCAATGTCAAATACGAGAAAGTCGAACCGGAAGTTCAGGAAGACCAGATTTACACGTACATTGAGTCCATAGAGCCGTTTGACGAACAAGAGTGGAACATCAAACCGGAAGACGAAATCGCAGTGCCAACTCCAGACTTCATTTTCAGCACTCCAAAGCCAGACAGTCCAAAGGAAAATGTACAAACAAAAGTGTCACCGAGCCAGCTACCACAAGTGGCACATAAAAAGTCGCGGAAGAACCGCCAAAAAGTCGAAATGGATGTCTGTGAGTTCTGTTCAAAACAGTTTACACTGCGTTCGACCTTCAACAGACACGTCGCTCGTCACTACAACTACAACCGGTTCATCTGCGGTAAGAAACTGGACACACAAGCACCTTCAACCACTGAATTCAACTTTTGTTTCAGATTATTGTGAATCCCGGTCTCACTCCAAAGCTGATCTCATCAAGCACCTCTTCACTCATCTCCAGAACGACCCTCGAGTTATCTTCAAATGCGACTACGAAAGCTGCCAGGCCGTGTATCGCAACCGAAAGTCGCTGACGCATCACAAAAAGTCGTTCCACCAGAAAGCTCGTCCTTTCGTGTGCAATCTGTGCCCGAAATCATTCGCACTACGTTACATGATGACAGATCACATCAAATTCACACACCAAGGCCAAAGACCGATTCTTTGCGATGTCGAGGGCTGCGGCGGTCGCTTCACGATCAAAGGACACCTTCAGCGACACAAACGAAAAGTTCACAAGATCAATTGTTAAGGAAAATTTTAAATATTTTATTAAAGCAACTTCGAAAAACGTATAAAGTTCAAAAATCGCTTAGTTCTAAATTCTTTCGTAGAGATATAAATAGCCCAGATCCTTAGGCGGTGCCTGGCTGAGCGCGACTTTGTTGTCGTTGAAAATCACCCACTGCTTGTCTTTCAGAATGTGACAGACGTAGTGGCCGACCTGTGATGACGAACCCATGTGGGAGATGAAAGCCTTGAGTCGGTACAACGGAGCGCCGTCGCGGCAGTTCTTCGCTGGTTGACCAGCAGGCGATGACGACGACGGAGCTGATTCCTGAACTTCTTCCATGTCGAGCTCATCTTGATGAGAGAAAATGTAGTCGACGGCGCGCTCGGTGTTGTTGCTGGTCGCTTTTAAAGCTTTGGTGGCCTGTGAAACTGAGAACCCCATGGAAATGATCATGGCTAGGCCTTCTTCGTTGGGTTGGAAATCTACAAGGAAACAATTTTAATACAAAATAAGAGCGAAGTAGGTTGAGAAACTGACCTGTCTTGATATTCTCATGACCTGGTGGAACGAATGGTGTGTGCAAGTCTTCATCAGCGATATGTTCCATGAGCCAGTTGGTGGCTGCTTCCATCCCGGAGTTCTTCGTGTAGAAAACAGCCTTCTTGCAGGCATCGATCGGGAATCCCATGTCCTGCAGGTTTGACAGCACTTCAGGGTTCATCGGAGGCGGTGTTAGCGCACGACCCTTCAGTTCTGGGAGTTCTTCTTCGTTGGGCAGCAGGCCAGTGCCGCGTAGGAACGACAGATCGATTTCATCAGGACATTCAACGGCGACGTCCAATTTGATTGGTGTCCAGTCGGCGCGCAATGTGAACTTTTTCAAGTGCAGCAGAAGGTAATCGGGCATAGACGCAAGGCGGGCGCGTTTTGTTGCTGTTGTCTTATCGTTGATGGCGGTGCTGAAGAATTGCTCAACCATTTCTGCTTCTCCGAACTTCTCCAAGCAGCTTCGCAGCGGGATTTTCGGACGGACCAAAGTATCATTGACCATCGGACGACCTTCAGCTTCAGCTTTTAAGCGCGCTTCTTCGTAAGCTCGCACTTCGTCCAAGTTCGTAGCGAGGTGAACTGGAATTGGCACTGGCAGGCACCATTCGTCGCGATAGCCGTACTTCACCTTGTGACTGGCCATACACTGGACACGGTCTTCGATTTTGAACTTCAAGGCGTCTGAAGGGTTCTCCTGGCTGCGGCTGTTATGCTCGATGACGTTGAACAGATGAAGCAGGAACTCTTGAGCGTCTTGCTGTTGCTTGGTTGAGAAGTCTGGGTGGCCCTTGCCAATCAAGTTCTTGAACATTGTCGGCTTGATTCCATTAGCGCCGGTGTCCATAGCGTCTGCACTAACCGAGCTGTACTTTCCGCTCCACAATCCAGAGCCAAGCTTGGCCATTTGGACGTTAAAGTCGTTCACTGGGTCACTCGGAGCGTTTGTGAAGATTTCTTCAGTTCGGTCGACGTAACGTCTAATAAAGTCCGGAATACTGAAGATCACTTGCATGACGCTGTTCAGATAGCAGGTGTTTCCCAAGTTAGACATGCCGGTGAGGCCAGGTCCGGCAATTGGCTGAAGGTTCGCTGAGCTCTCCTGAAGCAGTGCCCATTCACCGACACGCTGGTTCAGTTCAAGTTCCATCTCGATCATGGACTTTTCAGTCTTTTGCATCTCGCCGATGTTGATACCGAAGTGCAGCAAATGCTTCTGCAGATACGGATCGACGACCATGTCGTCTTCGGCGTAGCTGTAAACGTCGCCTTTTCCATCGGCGGTGATGGTTCCTAGCTTCACAGCCAACGGGTACTTGACTTCGCGGTAATGCTGAGCTGCGTGCTCGTTTCCACCGGATCCGTCGAAGTTCTTGCGACCGCACAGGATGGACCCGTCGGTCAAGTTTAGCCACAAGTTGCTAGTGAGATCACACTGCTCGCACTTCCATCCCGAGGGTGGAATTTTCTTGCCGTTCTCGAGTTGCTGCAATTCAAGCGCGTAAACTGACACTTCACGCATCTCCCCATCCCAAGTGCCAGTCGTCTGTTCCTTCTCGAATTTCTTGAACGCCGAGTCAGATGATATGATGGCGTTGACAGAATCGTTGACGATGACAGGGAGACCTTCACTGGGGAACGGAATTTTCGTCTCTGAGGGCCAGACGACGACGCTGTAGATGTCTTCGTAGGAATATTTCTTCTTTGCCGCGTCATCCTGCAAACCACCTTCGACTCCGATCGCCAACCGAGTGATTTTCTTCTCAGGCCCTTCTTCGACGTCTTCTTTGTTCTGCGGAATCTACGAAAGGTGTCTTTGTGCAAAATCATCGTTCATTAACCTCGAAAAGGCGAATTTTACCTCCGTTTTGAGTCTTTGGATGTGAAGGAACATCGCATGACCGGTTTTCTGGAAATACCGAGCGACGTGATCCTTTCCGAATCCCAGAAAGCTGGTCAAACTTACATACAGCCCAGTTTCTGATTCCTGCAAGCAAACAACTTTGTATCAACACAATAGAAGTTTCTCGGCGTACTTACTGGTGTATCGTATGAGTAAACGCACTCCTCGCTGTAGATGTTGTCCAAGGCCGATGGGACTTTGATTTGATCGACACCTGCTAAAATATCCATTACTTCACGGCTTTGTGATTTTATTTTCGATGAAAGTTAAAATTCTGCCGACTGTTTTTGTACAATATCGATGCTGTCAGTCTCAAATCTGAAATTTCCGTTAAATTTTCTTAAAACACAAAAATTTAAACAATAAGTAACAACTTTTCTTTATTTAGTCTTTAACTTTGACGGGTCAGGACTTGGCATGACCTTTTGCTGTTGCGCCTGCTGCTGTCGGATCTGCGATTGCTTCAACGTCTTCATCAGTTCGAAGTTTTGGTGGAAGAAGTTCGCGAGAAGGAACAGGCAATTCATAAGGAGAGGGCACGAATAAGTCACTGATATGAATCTAAAATTGAAATAAAATTAAATCCTGCATCCTACATATTATTTTTAGCTTACAATCCATTGGAGTCAAAGTATTGTTGCTTCGAGAAAAGTTTCCAGTTCGCGGCGGCAATTTCGTTGAGATATTCCGACACATAAACCATGACCACTGAAACGACGGCGAATATCGAAAGTTAATGTCGCTCTGCATTCATTGACCTTTGACATCTACTTACACAAAGTTAGAAACATAAAAACATGTAAATTTATCCTGTGCCGGGTGAACAGAATAGTCAGCGATATTAAGACGTGGAATCCAAGCAAACAATACAAAAATGAGTCACTCCAGTCGATCTAAAACAGATAACACGTCGAATTCATGTTGCACGGCCATCGCTGCCTACTCACACTTTTCAGGAACGATGTGATGTCCGTGATGCTATGCACTTCGATAAAACCTTTTGGTAACAGTTCTTCATTCATTGTGCAAAAGTTTGTAAACAACGAACCTTGAACCAGGAATCGTTTCAAATTTGAAATTTCCGTTAAAAATACTCCGCTGTGTCAAGTGTTTAAGCTGAAACGTTTATTAATTTACTTTTATTGGGAACAGTGGGGAGTGGGGTGACATATATCACAGGGTGCAAGCTGCGTGGATAAATGTTTGAAAATAGAAATCGTTAGAAAACTTTTTCAGTGATTTCAAGTCCGATGAACAAAGTTACACAAATTGAATCAAGAAAAGTTTTTTTCTATTAAATTATTTTTATTTATCACAAGTGGTGAAGTTTTTAAATCTGAGCGGGCGAGTTTTGACAGAAACTGAGGTCTTGGTTGGTTGTTCTGATACTGGCAGGGTTGATGGCGTTCAAAGCAATTATTTCGTTGATTCTGGTCCTGGTTGGTCCAGAGACGGCTGGGGTGCGTGACAAGACCCAGAATTGTTCGCGGGACTGGCTGTCGGGAAGGTCAGTGCATGACCAGACTGTGGCGTAATTGATGTAGTCAGTGGAAAGTCCCCAGTAGATGGTTGTGGGTTCTGTTAACAAAAGTGATTAGAAAATGACAATCCCAAAAAAGATCCTGTAACTTACGTCCTTCAACGAAGGAAACGTCTAATTTGGCTGGAAGTGGAACTTGGTCTGGGAAAGCAAGTGTGGCGCGGCCAGTGAACTCAATTCTGATGCCACCTGGTGCGAATCCGCTGTTGATAACTTGGACTGAACCGTCTTCGTTGAGCGCGTAGCGAGCTTCAACGCAGTCAAAATCGGTTTGGTTGGCGGCTTCGTATCGTTCGATTTCGTACCAAACGCCGAGGTACTTTAACGAGAACGAAAATTAATTCATCTTCTTTGGCGAGTTGTTGTCAAGAACTTACTGCTACGACTTGGAAAGATGTCTTCACTCGGGGTGAGACTTCTTCCAATCGGCATGGCCTGTCGTAAAGCTGGGCGCTGGTGAAGCCAACAAGGGCGACTGCAAGGATGATTAGATATTTCATTTTTGTGTCTTCGTTGTCGGTTTGAAAGCGAACTGATGCTTGATCGAACCTTGCAAGCTGTTTTTATACTAAATTTTCTGCCAAAACACAGCTTTAGTTGTTGATAAGATAACAGGAAAGTAAAAAAAGTTTTTCCTTCGCCATTTGTCTAAAGCGTGGCTATCGATCAGACTAAGTTTTTCAATCGATAGCACTTGACTTTGAATTGGAGCTCGTTACGCAAGAACTTGAGATGGTCCAAGGCTAGTGAATTTTCATAGCTTTGTTTACACTAGAAGTCTTAATTTAAGTTTTCACAGCATTTACGGATGTGATCGGAGACCAAGGGTGGGAATGATGTCACAAAGATTATGTAACACCTTCAAGAGTTGTGAGAATTGACTTGGAATTGATTGTCTTTTAACGTTCTTCCTGTTGATCACAACTTAAGTCAAGAATCATCGTAACTTTCTCCACGCGTTCGCCTATTTTTCGTTGATAAACACGCCATATGCTTCACCAAGGCTTTTGACACCTAATCTAATCAGAGAAAATTCGCTTGATTCTACAGGATCAATTAAAACTACCAATTAGTAATTTGGATTGAGATTGATGACTAACGTGACGTGATACGAGAAAATCCTGCTGTCTTGAAATTTCGATTTCCAGTTTTTTCGAAGCTTTATCAAGAACGCGCGATTTCCTTCGAGACTTTGAACGTTACGCAACGGTATGTTTATTGAGACAGCTTTCGTCTTTATCGGGGATTAAGTTGAAATGGTTCCATTGTTGTGCGTCCGCAATCTAATCACAATTGGGTGATAAGGAACATCGCAACAGAGTTCCCGACAAGGTCAAAATTAATTGAAGACGCTGAAATTTCTTTAAAATCACAAAATATTTTTATTTCAATTTCTGAAGACGACATAATTGAGCAGAACTTCGGGCAGACCTATCGTGGCCAGTCGTTCGCGGTTGCACAGGACAGCAGCACTGTGACGCAGTTGAGTTCTGATTTGGTTGCGACAAATGTGTTTCAGTGGGTAAACGACGTTGAAGTGAAGTAAATTGATGACTGTCAAGTTGCCGAAGTTCCTAAGCAGCCATCGGATGATTTCATTGATCCGCGGGTTTAAATTCTTGAAGTCGTTGATTTGCCGCCAAATCTCAATGTCTACGAAGAAGGTCGTTGCGTAATGAATCACGATCTGCAGAACTTTCCTGACCGACTCCAAATGAATCTCTTCGGTTTCTTTAGCGATAGCGATCGAGTGGAGATAACTGCGCAGCATTAGATTAAGTTTAAAGTTCTTTCGTCTCAAGAAAGCGAAAAACTGGTCGGCCTTCTCGAGATGCTCTGGCTTAGCTTCTTCAAGTGAGAACCTCGCGTGCAAGAGAACGCCGATTTGATCTTCGAACTCTTTCACGCGGATGTTGAATCCGATCGCTTCCATGTGATCTAGAATTTCCACGATCGACTTCACTGCGTCGTCGGTTGGCAGAAGGGCCTCGATGATTTGGATCACAGAGCGGATGCACATGTAGTAGTTGATTTCGTGGAATCTCGGGAAGCTGTACTTGTCATACCGGTCGATCTCATCGTGGAGAAACACGACGATGTAGAAAAGATATTCAGTGTTGAATCCATCGCAGTGCTGGGACAGTTTGCGGATGAACTCGTACTGGGAGTTGTTCACTGAGTAAATATTGTGGATCAGGTAGCTTACGACTTCCATTTGTGAGTACACGCATGCAAGGAACGCACACTTGAAGATGTCGCAGATCTCGTAGGTGCCGGTTATGTAGTTTTTTTCGTAGGTGTGCTCGAGCATGAAATGAAAACACCGGGCGACGATGTCTTGGTCTCCATCCCTCGATCTCACGAGCAACAAGCACAGTGGATTCATTTCATCACGATTTTTAGCACGTGGGTCGACTTCTGTCGTGTTCAGGAGAAATTCGATGATGTCGTAGTCTGAATTAGAAGCTGCCATGTGAAGGCAGTTCTCAAGATCTAAGTCGAAATCGTTCACGTTCGCGCCATGTTCTAGAAGCAGCTTCGTCACATCAAGTCTTCGGTTCTTTACGGCTTCATGCAATGGTGGAACTTCTTCATTGTTCTTCATAGCAACAAGAGCAGGTTTGGCATTCACGAGACATTCAAGGATCTCGAGCGGGACATTCGCGGCAATTCCGACAAACAAAGCTGTGCATCCTTCGTGGCTTCTTGTTGTGCAGTCAAAACCCGAGTGCTGGAGTAACAGCTGGCAAATCTCTAGGTTCTTCTTGATGACGGCGTGATGAAGGGCTGGTAAAGGACAGTGCACAACATTTAATTGGGACAAATTTTGCGAAATCGTCACCTGAGAAATTGTGATTGTCGGTGACGTTAATCTTCGTTGCTTCGTTGTTCAAGAGCTCTTTAACGACCTTGACATCTCCACCGTGGACAGCTTGCAACAGTGTCATCTTAGAAATCTAATAAATTTGTGCAAATGTTTCAAGTGTTTACGTTTTGATGAAGAATGCTGTCAAAAAGCTGTAAAAAGCTGTCAGCGGGTGTTCGTTAAAAAAGTTGTCATTTGTTTGCACGATTTTTCGAAAGGCTAATAAAATCGTTTGAAGAAGCAAAAAATCACAAAATCTGAATCTTCAGTTCTTACGATGGATGACTTGAACACCGGATTATTTGCATAGCAATCGCAATTCCAGTTTTCGTCATTGAATGTCTAACTATTTAGGCTGTAAACTAAGAACTTCGAACAGTTTTAAGCCTTTCTGATGTATTTAAAAACGTTTTCCCAATGTCACTTTAAAAATTTATTAAACAGTACTTAATAAAACATTAAAATTGATATTTTTGTAATTATATTTATTAAACTTTTTAAAGTAATCACGAGAATTATGCAACCTGCTATGAGCCAACTTCAAGTCGTCACGATCCCGCGGTTTCCAGCAAAATTGACAAATCCCAAAGTTTCTTCGATCTAGTCAAGGTTTTCATATCATTGCAATGAGTTGTCAACTTATAGGAGCGTTTTTAGCACTTGCTGCAGCAATTTTAATTGGATTTTATTCAGTTTTTATTGCAAACGGTGGGTCAAAATGTGGACCTGATCAACTGAAACTTTGGCTTGTTGCCGCCAACGGTCCAAACAACCGAAGCATGCAGACGGTGGAAAAAGTCTTCGATCGAGTTGGGTACTGCATGGTTGACGGAGACAAAGGTGAAGAATGGGATGTGAAGTGGTTGCAAGACTTCGTGTTCGGAAAAAGCTTCGACAAAAATGAAAGTCGTTCGCCGCATCAACTCGTGAACCATTTCCCGTCGATTGTGTTTCTGACGAATAAAATGTACGTGGGCACTTTGAACGTTGTTTTGCGTGAATAATTAGCAAATTTGGTTTTGACAGGCACTTGGCAGTGACGGTGGACTCAAAGTACATCCCGACATCCTTTGATTTTCCGCGTCTCAAAAACGAATTTCTTTACTACAAGAAATTGAAGTTGGACAAACAGTTTCTCGTGAAAAACAGCGATGCAGGTGGTATCAAGATCGTGCAGTTCCAAGACATGGACTTCTTTCTGGGCGAAACAAGGTGAGAAGGCCGAATTTGTCACTTCTGTCATATTATTTTGATATCTCCCGACAAAGGTTCATGCAAGAACTCGTCTCAAATCCAATGCTGATCGATGGTCGCGCGTTTGACTTGGGAGTTTATGTTCTCGTCACTTCAATCGATCCGCTGCGAATGTACAGGTGGAAAAGCGACGTTCACCTGCGCTTCTGTGCTGAGCCTTATCACCCGTTTGACATCAAAAACATTGACAAATATGTCGTGTCTGGCAACCACCTGTCGCTTTGGGACATCCAGGAGTTCAAAGAAATGACACAAACGTTCAATTTTTCTGGTCTTCAAGCGTTCAATTTCCACCTTGATCGATTAGAACACGACGTGGTCAAGTTCTGGGATCAAATTGACGACGCAATAACTTCAGTGACGCTGGCAAAATTGGATTCAATCAATCGCCACATGGAAAATTACAAGAAGTACTACGACGTGGCAAACCGAAACTTTTTTGAGCTTTTGAGATTCGATTTTCTGGTTGACGAAAATGCGAATGTTCATTTGATGGAGGTTTGTGCAGTAACTAAAGGTGTTATGTGACTTTATGTGAAACTTTTTGCAGGTGAACACGAGTCCGAGCTTGTCACCGGAAAAAGACGAAAGGGAAAGAATAATTTACGAGCAGCTTTTGTACAACTCGCTGTCGACTCTTGGTGTCTTAAGTCGAAGCCAGCTTCATCCGAAGTGAGTTCAAGCCTAGAACCGTTGAACTGCTGTTATAAATACGTTTCTTCTAGGTCAATCGAAGAATCGATGATGCATTCAGCCAACAAGGACATTGCAGTTTACCCAGAGACCTGTTTCAAGTGCATAAAGTCTTGCAGCGACGCTTCCTGTGAGCTTTGCGTACATTGCATGGCTAACGAAACGATTAGAGACTTCCATCAGGCGTATCGTGAACATCAACGGCGAGGCGAGTTTCGAAGAGTTTTCCCGATTTCGAGTTATCTTCAAGAAAACATGTCTCATTTCACCAAGAAAAACCAGCTTTCTGTTGAATGGTACAACGCAAAATGCGGAAGCGACTCTGAATGGTGCTGAAAGAAAAGTCTCGATTCAAAATGTTCACAATTTTCTCCTTTGTTTTTATTTTCTTTCACTTTTATAATTTTCATTCGATGAAAAAAGAAAATTTCTCATTTTATCGCCTATTTCGTGTTCATCTCTTTATGAAACAAAGCGAGTGAAGTTTTTCGAAAATCTCAAAAACTTTTATAGGGGGCTGTTCACAAGTGACGTCAAGGCTGATTTTTTTTT
>JPYR01000210.1:77501-94215 GCA_000775305.1 Belgica antarctica
AGGGAGTTTGAACAAGTCACTTGCAACACCCAGTCAAAATTTGTCGAGTCCGACGTCAGTCGTGGACAGCCCCTTAGCACAGCAGACCCTCTTGCTACATTATTCTCTCGTTTTTTTTGATCTCCACGAGTCGACAGTCAAGACACAAGTTTCAAAAACAAACATAAAGAAAGTAAAACGTAAGATATTACGCAATAAAATCAAGTTTTCTCATCAAATAAGTTTTTCATTCTTTCCTTTGATACCTTGTAGGCTCAATGGGTTTCTTCTCCAGCTTCTAAACAACAAAATTAAATAAAAAAGAATTGCGAAAGTTCGAATTCAGGGATTTTCGGCGGAGGCTTTAATTGTCGCCGTAGTCACGATCACCCACATTGATGCGATCGGATGCACTAGTGGCAGTGAAGCCGAGAATTCGTCCGTCGAGAACTTTCATAACTTTCTTTGCTTTAACTTTCTTGTTCTTTCCCTGGAAGGCGGAGAAGAAATTTAATGAGAGTTTAGCTTGGAGAATTTTGAAGGTTTTTTTACCTTTACCTCTTGAAATTCGCCGTTGGCTCCGCTGATAGCGGGCGTGATGGCCGGAGCTGGACTGCACATGTCGTCGATGTGTGCTCTCTGCAGGCGTTGCTGATTGCGTTGGTTGCTACGTCGCTCCAAGAACTGCTTGGCAAACTCGGAGAACTCTTTCGTTTCGCCTAAAATTGACAAATTGTTTGTTATTGAAAGATCTGCTTGCGATAGTGGGACATTGTGTGCTGGGTTTAGCCGGCATAACACCAGAGTCCAGCTCAATAATAAGCTTGTACAATATTTCAACAATAATCTGATCATTTGGTCACGAACTCTGGTGTTTTCACCGGATGTGGATACCATTTTAGACCGGAAGTGCTTGCTTTTTGCCAAAAGTTTTCTATTTATACCGGAAATCGCTATTTATACACCGAAGACGACCGTTTTACGATGTAAATTGCAACTTCTCGGCGTTACCGATCGAAAAACTGAACTTCACCAGCACGTCAATTAACATCCCAGACCGATCGTACTTACCCAAATACATTTTGATGTAGTCCTTGACTTCGAATGGCGACTCGATGTCTTGCAAGAAGCTGACAAATGTTGGAACTAAAACAAAACAGCAATTTAATTTCTCACTCTGTGATCACCGGTCAAGCAACTCACCGTCAACCTCTCCGTTCATGCTGCTGAGCGTCCGAGTGCACCAAGTCGTGAACTCATTATCGTTGTCTTCTTTCTTCTCTTTCTTCTCGCCGGCAGGTTTTCGGGCCGGTGGTGCTTGTTTCTTCACCGGCAGTTGTTGTTGCTGCTGCTTCTTGTTAGTCGTGATGGTCGCCATCGTTTGGCTCTTGCTCAACATTTGAGCATTCTTGCCAGTATTGCTTGGCTTGACCGGTTCTTCCCAGAACCCGCTTCCGCTAGTTTGCTCGCCACTCCACACTTTTGGCTGCTGCCAGGCCATCGAGTGAGGTGTCGAGTTCCAGATGCCGACGTCGTTAGTCACGATCGCGGTTTCCTTCTTGAGTGCCTCACGCTTGGAGTATGCGACAGCTTCGCGTTCCTGTTGAATCGATGCAGCCTTTTGTTCTTCAGCCTGAATTTCGTCGAGAGTTTTCACACGAGCGGAGTTCGGTGCTGCCCATTTGAGTCCGTCGTTCTTCTGCAATTCCATCTTCTGCATCATTTCCATCTTTTGCTGGTCACGTTCACGCTGAGCGACCATCTCGCCCTGGCGGCGTTGAGCTTCTGTTTTTTGAATTTTGGCAAGGCTGGCTCCGTTTGCTGGCGTTTGGTGGCCAACCCAAGGTGCTGGTGCTGCTGGTTGCGTAGATCTTTCTTCCTTCTTATGCTGTTTGTCGTTGCCGCCCTTCTTTTTCCCGCCAGCGACGTTCGGCTTCTGCTGGGCAGCGGCTTCCTTGTTGCCTTGCTTCTTCAGGTCTGGGTCGTTGGCCTCCTTCTGCTTCTTCTTCTTCGAGTCATGTGATTTCGAATTAGCCGTTTGGAATTGCAGGTTGGACGAGTCGTCGTTGACGTTTTGAGCTGTGTCGTGTTCTGACTGCGGTGTCATCTCCTTGACGAGGTTTTGTGATGTTGGCGGTGCCATTTGCTGGTGATGCTGCTGTTGCCCATGGTTCTGGGCAGAGGGATCGCCTTTGGGCATCTCCCAAATGCTCATCGGTGCTTGATTCCAATTGTTCTGCGGTGGTGCATGGTTTTGGTTCATTGCGTTGGGATTTTGCTGCTGATTCATCGCTTGCACCGACGGCTGAATCATTTCGTGATTGCTCCCGTTCGAAGGAACCATCATTTGAGGCGGAACTGATGACTGCTTCATCCACTGCTGTGGCTCGTTCATGGCGGCTCCGTTCCCGCCATTCTTTTGAAGCTGCATCAGCAGATGCTGGATCGGATCCATTTCCTGTTGCGAGGGAGCCGCTTGAGGATTGTTTGCTGGCTGGGGAGCCTGGTAGAACTCGTTCGCACCGCTTCCACTCATTAATCTTCGTAAGTCCATTGATGACGCAACATTTGCCGGAGCTGCCGCGGTTTTCATCACGAATGGATCTGGCACTGGAGGTCTTTGGTGAGCCATGCGCATGTTAAGTAAGATAATCTGCTGCTCAGGCGTCATCATGTTCCACCCGTTCACGTCCGGTGGTGCAACCATGCGCTGTTGCTGTTGTTGTTGTTGAATGCGATACTGGTCGATTTCGACCGGTGCCGGTGGTGGAGGTGGCTGGATCGGTTCCATCAAAATCGCAGCCATGAACGGTGCACTTCTCCCGTACACTTTCACGAGCTGGCCGAGTGGCATAAATGCATTGTCGATGGAACGGCGAACCATCAATGATTCCTGGAAGTATCCGGCCTTGTACCATTCACTCATGTCCTGTGCTGTGAACGATCCTTGCGTGTCGCCTTGTGGGTCTCGATAGAACCAGTCGACGTTGACCGGCTGGGGATGGCCGGCATGAGGCGGCGCTTGAGCCGCGGGAGGCATTACATCCTTCGGTTCGTCTTCCATGATGAGATTAGCCACGAGATCCGCGACTTCCTTCATTCGATCGATGTGCTGGTGCGTGGAAGAGTTTGGAATAGCGCCGTTGAACTTTGCATTGTGGACCGAAGGATTGAAGTTGGCGTTTTGTTGCGTTTCGCGTTCGTCAAGGAAGTTGATGAACTTGGACGGTACTTGCTGGCCACCGTCTTTGTTCCTGGCATCGAAGTGATTTAACGGCGGCGACGGCTCCTTGACAGTTTCGTCTTCTTCGACCAGCGGAACCTCCTTCTTCGGTTCTTGTCTGGCCCTTCCTTTTCCTGGCCTGCCGTCGTCATGAACGATTGGGTCACGTTCGTCATCGTGAAAAGCCCCCGTGGCATCAAAAGTACCGCCGTAGTCGAACGATTCCGTTGCCCATTCAGGCAAGTGGTCTTCGTCCCAGGACTTTTTGTACAAAGCCGGTGCTTTGGATTGTGCCGCAGGTGGCACTTGAGACATGCCACTTCCAGTCGGCGGAGACGACGACTGCTGCTGGTCGTTCGAACCAGAAGCGTCTCCAGTGGCGTCGCCCTCGCGCCAACTCGTGCTTCGAGCCCATTTATCGCGAGTACCTGCCGTTCCATTGTTCGAGCTTCTCCAATCAACCTCTGGGCCCGCACCGCCCTCGTCTCTTGTTCCTTTGCGCCAGTTTTCCATTCCACCAGGTCCACCACGCGAGTATTCCTTTCGAGGACTAATGGCACTTCCACTTGCACTCCATTCTGTAGCCCGTTCATCGTAGAGCGATGTTGAGCGTGCGTAGCCGCCACTTCCGTGATAAAGTCCTCTGCCACGTCCCCGGCCCCGCTCGATCGACCCGCCTCTGATGATCCCGGTTCCACCACGACCCATTCCAGTGCCAGGCATCAGCGGACGAATGTGTGTGGTTCCCCAAGGCGCCGAAGCACCCAAGCTCCGCTCATCGTCCAAGTTCGGCTGCAAAGCCAATGGCATCTGCCAGTCGCCGACGTAGAGGCGTATGAAGCGTGTAAGAATATCCGGCTGTCTATTTGATTTATCGCACAAACTAAGCATCTCTTCGCGTCCGTAGCGATAATCGGATAGCACGGGACGACTTGTGATACTATCCATGTTTGGTGCGGGCGATGACGTCGAGTTGGGAGCTGACGAGACGTTGGCAACGCTGTTGCGCAACCATTCTGGACCAAATTTAATTGTTTCCGTCATTGTGTCTTCTAAAATTAAACGTGCCTGTTGATTACGGACGAACTTTACGCAATTCGCATTCCTCGGCGGCTCACCTGATTCCACTTTTTTGTTGTGATTGAAACGGATTAGGATTCAAGATTGTCTGCTGCTGGCCTGCTCGATTAAAGCGATCAATAAGTTGAGAAATTTCCTTTGCGAATAAGTTTCCTGAAGTCTCCTGGTGATACGGCGAGTGAATGAGAATAAATGAATGAGAAATTAGAAGAAAAAATATATATTTTCTCGTTTGCACAATGCCACAACACACTCAAGCACGTCCACAACGTGATTTTTCTTTCATACACTCAAAAAGGCTCGCAATTTTCATCGAGGAATTCGGTCGAATGTTGAATGCCAAACACGGTGATCGCGTATGTTCCGGAAACCAGCAAAAGGCAGTGGAGAGGATAAACAGCGATCCAGCGGATTGAAGTCGCAACAAAGAAAATTCTATTTTAAAAGGAAAATTTTGCAAAATTGAATGCTGAGCGAAATTTTATCACTGGATCACGTTTAATCGCTTGGAACTCAAGTACCAATGCACTTTAATCAACTATTGAGTAGCCCGGGCTGCAATTAAGCGCCATAAAAAGGTTTTTCCCCTCGCTCATCGTGTCACAATTTGCTTGTTTATAAATTTTCAAGTGAACTTTCGCGACAATCCTCTGAATATTCCACGCCCGCGACTTTTTTTCAAGTCGTTCGTTCACTTCAACAGGCTCCCGATGCAGCTGATTCGAGTTAAGGACTAATTTAATCGCGATTTTAATATGGCGTCGCACATTTTTAGCGAGAAGACTTTTCGCCGATTTTCTGACTGCAGCGCGGAAATTCGGTGTCGACACGACGCGGCAGCCTCGTCCCTTCCATTCAGCTCATACTTGGACCCTTGATTTTTGCGTTTGGCCCTTTTTGTGTTACAAAAAAGATTTTTAAGTGATTTTACCTTTGAGGTTTTCAATTTTTGACGGTATTTATATTCGGGGCGACACTTTAGCTCGCACGCACGCTAGTTCCAGTGGAAAACTTCGTTCGGATTAAAGTCGCTGAAAAAGGAAAACAAACAGTTAAATGGAGCCAAGCTTGAGCGACTTGATAGCGAGCTGCAGATGCTGTTTGGAGATTCTGACAGAGAAGAGTCAGGTTGACATCACACCAAGCGTCAGAAGCTGGTTCTTTAACCTCGTGCAAGCACAAGTAAGATTCAAATCATTAAATGTTATCTCAGAACTTCAATTTGCTGCTAAATCTTTAATTACAGCCGAGATCTAATCTTCCGCCTTATTTTAGCTCATCAAGTCTGACCAACTGTCTAATAAAATCTGCTTGAAATGCTTCCAAAGTCTCTCACAATTCTCGTCGCTGAAGAAAACTTTCATGGAAAACCAGCAAATGCTTCTGAGCCTTCTCACAAGCAGCACCGTTCAACTTGACAGCTCAAACCCATTTGTCAAAGCCGAGATCAACGAAGACGACGTAGACTCTATCAAACTCGAAACTGGAGAAACTTGCGAAACTGAGTTCATTGAAACTCGGTCAAATTTTGCACTGACGCCGCACCTGGAGAAGCTGAAGAAGCCTCGGGAGCGACTCAAACGATCAAAATGTCGACTCTGCAGAAAGTCGTTCGCAAATCGAAAGTACCTGACAAGCCACATTAAGCGCGTCCACCAAACCGGCAACTTCGAGTCCAAGCCGTTCAAGTGTTTCAGCTGTTTCGTCGGCTTTGAGACTCGAGCAGGCTTTCTGTTCCACTACGACGACCACCACAGGTCAAAGTTCGCCAATTACACCTGCGACTGTTGCGGCTTCCACACGAGCAACAAAAAAGTTTTAAGCGGACATGTCAGAAGCCACTCTATTGGTGACCGAAGGAATCGAACTCCAGCAGCCTGTGACCAATGTGATGCAATTCTAATCTCAGCGTATCAACTTCAGGTTCACAAGAAGAACGTTCACCAGCACTCCGAGAGTTTCAAATGCTTTTGCGGGAAAACCTACAAGTGGCAGCGAAGTCTCGACTACCACATTAAGTACGTTCATGAAAAAGCATCAAAAGATCACGAGTGCCCTGTCTGTCATCACAAATTCAATCTCAAGTCATCTCTAGTCAAACACATGACAAATCTGCACCCTGAAGATGGAGAACGGCCAAAACACATTTGTGAAACTTGCGGCCGCTTCTTCAGTTACCTCGTCGCTTTGAGAAGGCACCGAAGCATCCACCTCGAGAAAGGATTCGCCTGCGAGCACTGTGATAAGAAATTTTCTCGAAAAGAAAACTATTTGAACCACCAGGCACACCATCAAACCCTCGAGTTTCCCTGCCTGCATTGCACAAGAAGCTTCCGAATCAACTTTGAGCTGCAGAAACATCTTCGACGAGTTCACTTCAAGCACCAAGTTAAGATAAAGTGCGCGCTCTGCTCGATGTGGCTGGCGTCCAAGGAAACTTACCGAGCGCACGTCCTGAACAAGCACAAAGACGTTGAAGAAGCTACTTTAAACGCGCTGCTTGATAAAATCGAGCGGACAGTGCCTGCGAAGGCCCCACCAAAGCTTTTAAGCTAAAATACTCGAAGTTTTACAAAAACATTCGTAAATTTTATTGATCGTGTATTAAAGTTTTCTTCTGTTCACGAATGAAAAGTTTTCTCGAGTTCTGGATTTTGAAGTTGACGTAGTTGTTGAACAATTTCAGGCGCTCTTCGAAGACTTGGCTCGTGTTTCCGGCTGTGTCGAGTCGGAACACGAAAGCTTGCCTGCAGATGTTTAGTTTTGTTGCGTCGAGAGCAGGTCTGGGCGGATGCGATTGTGACTGACACTTCTGGCCTCGAGCTGACGAGTTCGCGAGGACTTCTCGGCCAAAAAGAATCTCCAGGACCTTGTTAACGAAATAAGAATCTTTTGCTCTGGTGTTTTGAATAGATTTCACTCGATCAAGTGCACCTTTCTTGGCAGCGATTGTGTAAACAATCCGTGCTGCGTGTTTCGGTTCTAGTTTTCTGCTCTCCAGCGCAGAAAGTTCATCTGCATTGAAAATTTCTTCAAGATTTGTGTCTCCTTCGTCCGGGGAATTTGCTTTGTTTGATTTGATTGACCTTGCCGATTCAATTATAGGCAGCTGACTGTCTTCAATGTCATCGGGCTCGACTTTTGCGTCAATTTTACTATCGGTCAAAGATTTTTCTTGAGTTTCAGACTCGATTTCTGTGAAATCTTCTTGGTTTGCAGTCCTCATAGACTCAGCAGCTTCCATGGGATCTTCAAAAGTTTCTTCGAGATACTCTGCAGTGACATCGTCGATGTTTGCATCACTCCATTCCGTTATCCTGAGGGTCTGAGCAGTGTTTTCGTGTTCGTCTTGAGATTTCTTCAAACTTTTAATCTTTTGCTGCAATTTGTAGTTGTCCAACTGGAACTTGATGTTGATCTCTCGTAGTGCCAGGTTTTCTTGAGACAGTTCATGCACTTTGCTACTCAACAGCTTCAACTCCCGCTCCATTAACAGTTGTTTCTAAAATTATTTAAAAGTAGAAAATTAGAAAGCAGTTCGAGTTGAAGGTGATCGAGCTTACTGATGATGGCGACTGCATGGGTGATGCTTGAAGGATGGCACACTAGGACGAATGGGATAAGAATTGCCTCGAAATGGCTGGATTTCTAACTTATTTCTCCCTATTTTGATTAAAGTTATTGAGCACCGAAATTCTGAGCAGAAAACAACAACAAAACATATCAACAAACTGACAGCATTTAGTGCAGTGTTCATCATCATCATCAGGGTGAAAAGTTTAAATTAATTTGTTACAAAATTAACGTCGGTTCATCGACGCTGTGTCTGTTCAGTTCCTAATAAACTCAGACCTTTCAATTAAAATATACTCAAGATCAATCAAACTGCGGCCAAAAATTTGCGATGTTTTCCTTCAAATGACGATAAGATAAGCAAAAAACTCAGTTCCAAGAAATTACGGCTGCGGTAACACAAAACTAAGACAAAGCAAGCTAAATAAACCATTCAACATGAGTCTCTCGGTGAGTTCGACTGCATTGGGCAATCCTTCTGAAAGTTCTAAACGCTGACGTGTTCTTTTCTCCTTCTTCTTCTAGTCGATCAAACTCCGCGACTACCAGACGCAACTCCTCGATGTCTGTGTTCACAAAAACTCAATTCTGTACCTTCCAACTGGATCTGGTAAAACTCTCGTGGCTGTCAAAGTCATCGAACATTTCTCGCAAGACTTGAAAATTCCCTTGGACGAGGGCGGCAAGCGCAGCCTGTTCTTAGTGAACACAGTTTGCTTGGGCAAGCAAGTTGCCGAGGAAATCAAGAACTTTCTCGGGCTGGAGGTGGCGTGCTGGAACTCAGAAACCCACAAGAAAACATGGAGCAAGGAACGCTATCACTTCGAGTTCAACAAGGCTCAAGTCGTCGTCGCCACCGCGCAGCTTTTCCTGGATGCAGTGAAGCACTCGTTCATTTTCATTGCCCAACTCAACGTGGTTGTCTTCGACGAATGCCACCACGGCAGGATGAATCATCCTTATCACGAGCTGATGAAGCAGTTCAAGTACGTAGATGAGGCTGAGCACCCGAGAATCATCGGACTTAGTGGAATGCTAATTGGAATTTCATCATCAATCACCGAAGAATCCGTCGATGAAGAACTCGCGCAACTTGAGAGCACTTTCCTGTCGACTATCGTGACTGTCCACCAACTTCAAGAGTACCGCAACGTTTTGTTATACTCTACGAACCCAAAGGAAGGTTTTGCATCGTTCGATTACACTGAACAATGCGAGTTGACCAAAAAACTCATCGAGAAGGTCGGCGCAGTTCGCTGGGAGCTGTCAACCGTCAAAATAAATGCCGTTACGATCAACCCACAGACGTTGCGCAAGACGAAGCCGAAGAAGCTGAAAAACCTGTCGTTACTCTTTGAAGACTTCAAGTTTGTGTTAGAAGACATGGGTCTTTACGGTGGTTTTCTGGGGCTCCAAGCAATTCAAGTTCAGTTTAAGCTGATCAAGCAGAACTCGCAACCGAACACAGAAATGTATAAAATCGTCGAAATATGCTTGAAATACGTCGACGAGCTGATGAAGATGATCGACGAAGAAGTTGATCTCAGGAACGTCAAAGCGTCAGAAATCATAGTAAACTCAACGTTCAAGGTCCGCACCTTGATTGCCATCTTAAAAATGAAGTTCAACAACAAAAATCGCGTCCAGGATCTGCAGAGTCTCGTGTTTGTGCAGCGCAGATTCACCGCCAAATGCCTTTACCATCTCTTCAAGCGATATGCAGATCTCGAGCACGAATTTCCAATCAAACCAGATTTTGTCGTCGGCATTAACAGTGAACTGCCGGAGTCGATTGAAGAAGTTCTCAGCGATAATCAAAACCGAACGGCCATCGAGAAGTTCCGAATGAAGCAAACGAACTGTATTTGCGCCTCGAGCGTGCTGGAAGAGGGAATCGACCTTCAAATGTGCAATTTGGTGGTGATGTACGATCACCCAGCGACGTTTCGTGCTTACATTCAGTCGAAAGGCCGCGCCCGCACTGTCAACTCAGACTACATCGTGTTGATGCCTCGAACCAAAGCAGACGCGTTTGTTGTCAAAAGAAACACTTACGAAGCTATCGATATCAAACTGAAGAAGATTCTCGTTGGGAAGACGTGCGATCGGGCTTTGAGTGACAAAGGCATCGAAAAGGAGAGACTGGAACAGTGGGATCCACTGATTACAAACCGTCGCGCTCTGTTGAACAACATTTCGTCAGTGGCGCTTCTCAATCGCTACGTCTCACGCTGGGTCAACGCAAATCTGCTTTGGGCCCGCCGTGACCTGGGCCCTGGACGAGTTATCGCCATTGTCCGCTTACCACCGCAGTCGAAAATCAACGGAGCCATCGAAAGTGACATTTTCGACGACATTAAGCTCTCTAAACAAAACGCAGCCTTCAAAGCGTGCACAAAACTTTATGAAGTTGGAGAACTGGACGAAAACCTGATGCCAAAGTATTATTAAGATACATTAAGATTTAGAGTAGATTTCGCATTTTGTAGAAAGCATGAAAACTTTTAAATAAAAGATTCGATCAAAGTTAAAATCTCTTTACGTATATGTAAATGTTTTGCCGGAGCGTGCCGGAGCTTCATTTTATTGGAGAACAGATAACATCGGGAGATCCTAATCATTTAAAGCGGAAGCAGCATCGGCATCTACGAAACCAGGTGAAACGGCGTCAGAAGAAATACGTCAGAAGCTTAAACGTTCTGGCATGGAAATCAATGCGTACAGGAAGTAGAAAGTAACGTTTATCGTGTTTTGAAGCTTTCGAGAAATCGATATTCATACAATTCAACCATTCTTGTTGCAAGTTCCATAAACTATTTTCTTCCGCCCACACAGCTTGTTCACCAGGAAACTTGAAGACACTTCGTTCGTATTCAGATCCTTCAGATTTTTTCGGGAGGTTTTAACTCAAGTATCCAAAGACGGTCAAACTGAATCTTCTTCAAAATGTTGACAACATTCGTGGCAGTCGCTTTAAATGACACGAACTTGATGTGTTTGCACAACATCAACGCTTCGATCGTCGATTATTTTTCCAGATCCATTCCTTGGAACGATATTTTCTCCAAAGTTACAGCTAGTCTTGCGAGAAAGTCGTTGAAAGCTTCGCTGTTGTAGAAATGCATCGGAACATTAAGTTCTTTTAGGTTTGGAAAGTTGACAGTTGGGTACATCGGCAATGCAGCATGTGGATGCCCAAGTTTCTCCAGTTTTGGATAAAATCCAGACAATAACTCGAACAATTTCTCGTACCAAACGTGCGTGCAAGAGATTCTAAGGAAGGAAAAGCTTGCAACACTTGAAGAACCTTGCTGACCTCGGTTGGAAGACAAAACATCTCAAGAGTTTTAACTTTCGTTGCTGGCGGCAACTCGTCGAAGTTTCAAGGCTGCTCAATAATTCTAGAAGTTGTTAGAACATTCAGATTTGTCATCTTCTCAATGATGGTTGAACTGTATTTTTGATTCCAGCATAAATCAAGGAAGCCGGTTTGATATTTTTACGGCTGGAAATTCAAAACTGACAGCACGGATTGTTTACAAAAGTGACAGCATCAAAGCTTTTACTATTAAATTTACTTTGATTTCAATGAATCAGCTCAATATTCAGCGCAAATATGACTGAAGACATTTTGAGTTACTTTGACAAGTGCCGGTGTTGCCACGCGCCGGCCAGTGAAGACGACAGCTCGTCGCTGATCACGAAAGCCGTCGAGAAGCGGTTTTGTTTCATATCAAATCTAGAAGTGAGAATTATTTTCCCCATTCCGGAATCAATTTAACTCTGTCTGTCTTTCAGCTGAAATCGTCTTCGATGCTCTCTAACAAAATCTGCAATGAATGCATAACAAAACTGGCGACATTCGCGAACTTCAAGCAGGAGATTGTCGACAAGCAAGAAAAATTGTACAAATTACTCGAAGAACTGCGAGTCACCGAACAGCTGGAAGAACTTCTTGAAGAGTCGTCGCCAAGTGACATCGATGAACTAAAGCCGGTGTTCGAACCACATGACAGCATCAAGGCAGAGTCCGAGTATTTCAAAGCTGCGATTGAGTACGACGAATACGAAGTTCACTCAGTGGCGCAGCTCGACTTCGATCAGTATGAAGCGACCGTCAGCACAGTACAAAAGAAGCGGAGCAAGAAGGATCCATTCAGAAATGCTGGAAGCAACGAAGAGGCTGGACGCAAGAGAAAAAAGACTGACGATAAGAGGTAGGAACGGGTGATTCACTCTAAAGTTTACTAATTTTACACAATTTTTCATCAGGTTTGCCTGCCCAGAATGCCAAAAATATTTCAACGACAAAAACAAAGTTCGACTTCATGTCCAGCGAGTCCACAAGCAGATTAAGAATCACAATTGTGATGAATGTGAGTACAAAGCTCACTCGAAGTGGGACATCCTTCGTCACATGAAGGCACATCACTTGCCGAAAGAAACCGACCCCAAAGACCTGAGAATCTGCCCCGACTGTGGAAAAGTCTTGAAAGTAAGGCATTTGGTCTATTTTGATCATCGTTGACAATTCATCTATTCCAGGGCAACAATCACTTGAATTTCCACATCAAAACAAAGCACTTGAAGCTGACAAAATATTCTTGTGATCTATGTGATTTCAAATCTTACGGGAAATACGAAATCCGATCTCACATCGAGATCCATCACTTGCCGCTAGAGTTGAGAAAGGGATTTCCGTGCGATCTGTGCCCGTCGGTGCTGACAACTGCAATGAGTTTGAAAACTCACAAGACCCACAAGCATTCAGGTCTGAGGCCGCACCAATGCTTCTGCGGCAAGTCGTACGCACTTAGAGAAACTCTCAAAAGTCATATCCGTGAGTTTGGATGAGTAAATTGAAGAGTTCTTGATGAAAATTATGATTTTAGGCAACGTGCACAACGGTGAGCGGAAATATAAATGCTTGCACTGCGAAAAAGGTTTCAACAGCAACCCTCGGCTTAGAGATCATGTAAATAACAACCACGGTAAGCTAAACTTACTCAAAATAAATATTTTATATTACAAAATCGCTTTCAACTCCAGGAACGAAACAGGAAATTCCGTGTGACAAGTGCGGCAAGGTCTTCAACTCCCTTCGAAATCTCCAGACACACATGGTCTACCATCGAACACCGTCTCTCAAATGCAGCTACTGCGAAAAGCTTTTCTACATCAAGAAAAACCTTCGCGAACATCAAGAGTCTTCGCATCTCGGCATCACTTACAGCTGCGACCAGTGCAACCGATCTTTCCAAAGCACTTCGGGACTGCGACGCCATGCCAAGTCACATTGTAAAAGTTATGCTTAGGATTTCGAGAATTACCGCCGTCGGATATTGATTTGAAAAATAAATGTTTAACGGAGATATTTCGAGCTTTTGCCAGCATTTTTATGCTCAACTGACAGCAGCGGCTGGAAAAATTGTTTTCGTAAATTTTATACACATATCTGTTCTTAATCTGTGTCGACGTTTTTATAGTTTGTCAGTCACGCGTTATTTGTTAAGTTTTAGATAACATTAAAGCACTTGAAGTCCGACTGGGATTTAATACGCTGATTATCGACGTTTTCGGAGATTTTTGAATTAATTAAACGATCGCGCTATCTTATCGCGAGTGATTTAGGATAATAAATCGATATTCTAAAAGTCTGAGTCATGTCGAAGCTCTTCCGAGCAATAATTATAGGTGAGAAAACTGAATTGAAGGCTAGAATCGCTCATAACACATCGTAATTCATATTTTTAGGCGCCCCCGGTTCAGGTTGGTGTTCAAAGTCCAATTTCTCTTTTGTTTAGTTGAAAATGTTATTCCGCGTTAGGCAAAGGAACAATCAGTGATAGAATTATCAAGAGTTTCAAAATCACGCATATTTCTACTGGCGATGTTCTTCGGAAGAACATCGATGCCAAAACACCGCTCGGTGTGGAAGCTGAGAAGTTCATTAAAAAGGGCGCGCTAATCCCCGACGAGTCGATGATCCAGTGCATCGCAGATGAGCTGAAGACTGTCAAAGGCAGCATCCTGCTTGATGGCTTCCCAAGAACAAATGCGCAGGCCGCAAAGCTCTGGGAGATCCAGAAGATCGATTCAGTCATCAATTTAGTTGTTCCATACGACATCATCGCGGGTAAGTCAATTAAAGCAGCAACACCGACAATGTTGATCGTGAAATTTGATAATTCAGACAGAGTCAAAGGTCGATACGTGCATATGCCAAGCGGGCGCGTGTATAACACCGACTTCAGCCCCCCGAAAGTTCCAATGAAAGACGACGTCACCGGTGAACCGCTCACCAAGAGACCAGATGACGATCCCGAAATCCTTTTGAAGCGATTGAAAGTTTACGACAACGAGACGAAGCCAGTTCTCGACTTCTACAAAGCGAAGGGAATTCTTTCAGAGTTCAAAGGCAACACCAGCAACGAGATTTGGGAGAGATTGAAGGTTTACCTCGCCGAACAGATTAATTAAGAAACAAAGTCATGTCCAAGGTGCTGGTTAGTTCGTAGTTAAAAAGTGTTAACATTTCCAATCATTGACAAGAGGCAAGCCTGCCGAAACTTATGAATTTAAAATTTCTCTTAAGGGGAAGATTCGAGACATGTTAAAGTGGCTGTAGGCAAGAAAATTCTTGATGGTTGAAGTCCCAAGGACTTTTAAGTGTTACTTGTGAAGTAAAGTAAAGTGAATTCATTAGTTAGGTCAAGCAAGGTATAAGGCACGTGCTGACCCGACAGAGAACCGTCTAAAAACCTAGCGATTTTGAATGTTTTTTGCCTGTCGTAAGTGTTTTCAGACTTCTAAAGTGTCTCTTTGCCTTGCCACCTGTAGAAACGTCATCACACCAGACGATGCTGTTCTTAAATAAACAGTTTCACCTGTTGATCCGCCATCAGCCACCGTCTCTTCCCCTAAATTTGTGTTCAATAGCTGAAATCGACTCCAAATTAATCAAATTGAATTAATTGCATTTTATAGCGTAATCAACGCACAACGATTCTCAGTTGTTCAGAATAAACATTGATTTTTAACCAAAATACATTTTTGTTCTAGTTTTTTCATGAAAATATTCACAGCATTTTTATTCAGCTTTGCATGAGGTTACAAATTAGAAAAGTTGATAAAAATTCTTAAACTTAAGTCGTCTTAATACCAATTCGATCGAAAAATAAAGCCAGAAGTCTTGAATTTTGTTGTCATCCAAATCGTTCCAATTTTTCTTCTTCTAAATGCACCAATTTGTTGTACGCAATAAAGTTTTTTACAAGTTTTTGAAAGTGACTTAAGTGTAAAGCTATTTTGTTACGTGCTAATTTCCAGTCATAACCACGACCAGTGCGGGTGATAATGATTGGAAATGTCTTAAAACTAATCGCAGTGCATTATCTTCAGGTTAAACGAATTCCAAAAATTCCAGACTGGGGTTCATCATTGAAAGTGTAACAGTCGAAGGTGGAATTGAAGAATTTTGTTGGCACCGGCTTTGGTTCTTCAAGAACACAGTTCGGCCCTCAAAAATCTTCCTAAAACTTCAATCACTCACGGATAATCCCCTTTAACTCATTATTAGCACGTCCGGTTTTTCTTTGAAGATTTCGCTTCGCCTTAAGACGAACACAATGCAAGGCAATGTCAGGTGCGCAACAGGCAACAGTCGTAACATGACAAGTTTGCAAGATTTCTCACTTGAACCTATGCTTTCGGCGATGTCGGAAGACCTTTGATTTCGTAACGTAACTTATTCCCTGACTTCAAAGCAAAGTCGCAATAAGAATACACAACCCTTATCAAAGCTATTTTATATCTACACGCCATGGATTAGCGCTTTTATCATATAAGACTACAGGCACACGTCTCTCATTTTACTTCCAGAGAAAGAAATGAAACTTTGGGCAGAACAAACACCAACTTTGCAAAGCAGCTTTCCGTTGACACGCTCAATTAATTATTTTTTGTACTAAATTGCGTCCTTATCAGTGTTTTACTTTAGCAATCACAAGTCTCTGATACTTTCAACCGTTTGATAATCTACTGACCTGCAGAAGATTGTTTTATTTAACATGTTCATGCTTTAGGGACGGGTGACACGGGGTTGGGGAAATCTTACTTATTCGAGAATTGAACAACGTTGCGCAATCTCACTCGATTGGACTGCCCATGGATGCTTGATCTTTCCGTACTGGATGTCTGTGAGTGTGGTGCAGATCTGCTTCCAGACGGGCTCGGCGTGATCCAAGGTGGGGATCATCAAGTTTTCGCCCAAGTAGAAGATTCGCTCGATTGGGGACACGATACAGGCTGTGCCTGACCCGAACATCTCGAGAACCTGAGCGGGTGGAAGTAAAAAGTTAGCAAAAGAAGCTTGAAAACGATTGTCTTGCGAACTTACTCGGCCTTGGTGCAAGCCTTTCTTGATTTCTTGCATTGTGATGGGTCGCTCGGTGACTTTGAACTGGCGCCATTCACGTGCTAGGTGGAGAATGGAGTCGCGTGTGATTCCAGGCAGGATAAGTCCGTTCAAGGGCGGTGTGATCAGCTCACGTTCTGTAATTAGACAAATCTTAAGTTGACATCAGCAAATGCGCGCCATGCACAATGCTTACCTCCTTGCTCGTTCACCATTAACACGAAAATGTTCATGGTTCCGACTTCTGTGATCTGGTGGTCTTCTCCGTACAGCCAGAGAACCTGTTGAAGGCCTAGTGCTGACGCTTCCTTCTGGATTTGGATGGTTGGTGCATAGTTGGATCCCATTTTGCGGTCACCGACGCCGCCGGGCCATGCGCGGACGTATCTGGGGTCGGCTAACAGCGAGACTCCCATGCTGGTGGCACCAGGTTTAAAGTAACC
>JPYR01000210.1:98059-112222 GCA_000775305.1 Belgica antarctica
TTTATTCTTCTTCTTGAGAATTTTAAGGTCTGAACGAGACTGAGCGTAAGCGACAACTGAGTTGGTTTTGTGAATGAGCGCGGCAATAATATGAAAAACTGAAAAACACGATCGCAAAACGAACGAAAATGAAAAACGCTCGGCGGGGAAACATTGAGTAAGTTAGGCGAAAACACTGGCCGCTTTGACGTTGGCGATCCTTCGTTGCTGTTTTGTCGATGTTTCGCTTCGAAACATATGATTTAAGTCAAAGCTGCCAGCGATTAGTTTGGAGACGCGATAAGATACAAGTGACAATGAAATATTCGCACGGTTGATCTGAGACTTTAATCTTTGCTGGCTTTGTAATCTAGATCAACAAGATAAACGATAGTTTGTGACAGGCACAATCACTCTCGCCTTATCAGAAACGATAAAACCGACAGAATTCAGCAATGTCGAGGTGAAAATCAACTCAAAACCGGTTTTTTTCGCGAAAATGTCTGGTTTCTGCGCCCGCCAACGCGATCAAACATCCTCATGAGAGATAAATCTGTTCAAAATTTCACTCCGTAATGACGCATGAGATCTTTTTTTATTGCGAATCAGAAAGTTTATTCAAACAGATTTCCCCGTGATGTTTTTGAACGAATGCTTAATTGGATGAAGATCTGATGCTCGAGATTGATTTATTTTTCTGTTATTACTTGTTGTTCTCTGTGCATCAATTGAATCGTCACTGATATCAAGAATCGTCACAAAAATGCGCGCCACTTCCATACTTCTGTTGATCACAAGCTTGGACAGCATTTACTATAAATACTCATAACTGTGATTTGTAACGTAATAAAGTTCATGATTAAGTTTACACTGAAGTACACACTGCAGTTTGCGGTATAAACCAATTGATCGGTGATATCTTGTAGTTAGAAAAGGGCAACGTTAGCAGGGGAAATGCTGCGAAATGTTATTTTCTAAGCTATATTTAGTTTCCAAGTCAAGCTTTAAAGTTTGAAGGAATTAAGGTCTCTCGGTGGCGGGTAACTTTCTAAGAAACCCGTAGGGGTGGAGATCGGGTCCAGACAATGGTGCCAACAATACAGCCATATCAATCAATCAATCAATCAATCCAAGTCAAGCTTTAAAGTTTGATCGACTTGTTTGCTTTTTGACTTGTTTTTCAGCAAACAATACTTTATGGACATTTTAGCAGTAAACGCTAGTCAAACTGGATGAATAATTAGCACTTAAATTTTCTTGCTAAATGACTCATTAAATTTCAACTCAATAAACCGAAAGCTTGCTAACATTTTGATAGTTTAAGCATGCAACTTGATTAAACTTTGCTAAAACTCAAGTTGCAGTTATTGAAAGCTTGCTAAAATGTTGATCCTTTGTCTTGCTAAGTTTTAAAAGTGTTTTTAATCCTTTCATGAATCAAATTTAGTTTTCGTGACTAGACTTCACTTCTTAACCTTCTAGAACAGTCCACAGCAATACGTTCACTTCAACTTGATTAATTAAAAGTGGGAAAACCAATTTTTTTTATTTAGTTACCACATTAATTATTAAAAGTAATTCAACTATTTTCCTACAGTTCAAATGATTTTGAGGCTGGTGCAATAATAAACTAAAATTTCGTCTTAGCGTGCCTAATCAGACTGTAATTTTCCATGAATCACTGCCAAATAAACAAAAAAATTACTACGAGGTGAACTTACTGCGTCGTAGTATCTCAACCAAGGTTCTTGCTCCTTCATAACTGCTTTTGCGTGAAGAAAACAAAACCAGTCTGGCGTCACATTCATGAATCGCGTCTCGGAACGGCATTAAAGGCTCGTTTCGAACAAAAATCGTAAGTATTTCATTCATTCGATGATCCCCCAGCAGAAAATCGTTTTGCGTGCCGTGTTGAAAGCGACACATGTTTAGTGTGTTCGCAGTCATGTGAGTCTGTTATCATCGCACGAAAAGAGTGAACCAGATACCACGCTCAACGTCAGAGACTTCTGGAAAATTTTGTTTCTGCGATCGACCGAAATCGGCGAAAACGATCGAGTGAAATGATTCGGAGGCCAAAACGGAGAAAGATTTTATTTTTCTCGATGATCTTGTTTTGATTTATAAATTTCGCCGTTTCTCGTGTCATTGAATCACTTCTCAAGTCGTCGACGGGTTTATTTCATTGAAATCCATTTAAAAATTACACGCAGTTTTATTTTTCTTTCGGTCGCGTCTCCGTTTTCTTGTTTTCAACAACAACAAAAACGCGCGAGACGAGCCTCGAAAACATCTACCAATCGCTCAGAGGCCCGTTTTTTTATTTCTTTTTTATCAATCTCAAGGCAAAAACTTGTTTTGCAGTGTGTCAGAAACAGCAGATATGAAACGGTGAGTGTTGTTTTCTGTACGTCAGAACACGAAAATAAACGAAACTCTTGAAAACAAACGAGCGAACTTTCTGAGATAAAATTTAGACTCGTGCCTTCTCGCAGCGGAATGTTTCAGGAAGCATTAAACGAATGATTGCTCAAATTAAATGTGTTGATTCGTTCGCGAAATTAAACAAATTGCACTTAGGGCGATTCTACTTTAATGTCCGACAGCGACGGTTGCTTCAACTCAGTTTTTGCAGCTAAAACTTAAACAGAAGCAGAAGTTAGTATGCAATTCGATAGTACTAATTATTTCTACCGAACGAAACACAAATTGACCATCTAGACTGCTTGGTGGCTGTGACATCTTTAATTGAAGCACTGTCGGACGTTTTAGGACATTTTTTCTTCGGCTTCGTCTTTTGTCTCTTCAGCGTCTTAAAGCTTCTTGAAAGTTGGCTTCATTTGTGCGAGATACAAGTAAGCAACGAACATCTGCGTGCGCTTGTTAACTATGAAAACGATTGAAAACAAAACACAAGTTTAGTACGCCGTCTGTAGCAATTTCGTCGCTTAGAGTAGAATCGCCCTTTGAAAAGACGAAATTTTAGCGTATGAAAAGTTTCCGCAAACAAAATCTGCATCGCAATCTCGTCTGGTGAGATTTTTCCACCACCGATTAATAAAACATTTGGGCTTAACATTTTGGCTTGAACTTTCAAATCTTTCAAACTGTATCGCTCCAGCTTTTGTAAAAGTTCACGAAGCTTTACTGCAAAAACTTTTTAACTTCTAACCGTTAGAAATCAATTTGAATTTAAGTGTCTTGGATACAAATGCTTCGACTTAGCTTGTTATTGTAAAACTCACCAACAAAAACAAGTTTAACAGTGTAAAGTGCTGAAATTCAATTCTAAAGCGGAGAAATGTTGAGATATTTATTCGTCCCGCGACACTTGTTAACCACTCGATCTGCACAGCTCAACGCGAAGCGCAATGCCGGATTCGTCGTTCTGTAAGTCGTCGTTCCCAAGCGCTTAATTTTTCCGACTCAATCGCGAGTTTTTCCTTTGAAACGAGTTTTCTTATCGAATTTTCTACTCTTAGAGTCCCAGAAATCGGCGAGGATGCGTCTGAGACAAAGAATCCTCTCATCGGCGAAAATGGGCTACCCGAGTTCAACAGTGTGACGATTGAGAAGTGCATCGGTGTCATCGGTAATCAAGGAGTCACAATCGAGAAGGGCCTGAAGGCGCTGGAAGAATCGCTTGAGGAGCGAACCGAAGTGAATGACGTGTTTAAGGAAGTTCTCAATCCTCTGGAGGAGATCGCCAGTCCGTTGGATACCACATGGGGTTTGGCGAAAACACTTTATTTGGGCAACAGCACGTTGATGCCGACAAAGAGTTACCTCACAATCCACGACCGCGCCAGACGAGTCCGAGCGTCGAAGTTCAACAGCCTCCCGATCTATTACGCCATCAAAGCATCGCAACACAACCCAAAAGTTGTGTTAGACGAAGCACAGCAGCGACTTATCAACAAATACGTCCTTGAAGCTCGTCTCAATGGCATCGAAGTCGAAGGAACCAAAAAATTCCAGCTCAACGAGTGCGTCGACAAACTCGGCCAAGAGCGAGCCAAATTTCAAGGAAAGGTCGAGGCCGCTCGTCGGGTGTTCCAACAGAACTGCAATGACCCGAAAGTCATCAAGGAGTTCCCGCCGAGTCTTTTACACGCAATGTCAGTCGATCAAAAAGCGCATCCTTCGAAGGGACCGTGGAAAGTGTCACTCGAGCCGTTCATCGTCAAAAACTTCCTGGAGTACTGCCCCGACCACAACCTTCGCTGGAACATCTGGCAGGCTGACGTGCGCAAATGCTCTTCGTTCCAAGAGAAGGCGCTAGAATCCAGCACGCATTTGGAGGAGATCCGCTACCTCCGCCGCACTCAAGCTGAGATTCTCGGCTACAAATCCTACATCGACATGTCGATGGAGACAAAGATGGCAGACTCAGTCAAGACAGTCACTGATACGATATCAACCCTTCTGTCGTACGCACGAGAGGCACAGGAGACAGAAATTGGGCAGCTTCAGACCTTCGCCGAGAAGACCGGCTTCCACAAAGAGCTGGAGATCCAAGACGTTCCATACTACCGGCGTCGTCACTTACAAGACGTGCACGGATTCGACGCGGAGGTCATCAAGGAGTACTTCCCGCTGAATAAGGTGCTGACGAACATGTTCCAGCTGGCTGAGAAATTGTTCAATATCAAGATCGTCGAAAGAACGACGGTAGAGCGTTGGCACGAAGACGTCAAGTACTTCGACATCTTCGATCTGGAAAACGGCGGCAAGGAACCCATCTCCGGATTTTACGTCGACCTTTACTCGCGTGACGATGACAAAGCGGTTGTGCCCGAAAACTCCGGTTACATGGTCGGCATCCGCAGCCGCAGCGAACTGACAAACACAAAGCCGCTATCGGCGCTTATCTTCAACTTCAAGCAGATGCCTAACAAGCCCGTGCTTCTCGGAATCGATGACGTGCACTTGTTGTTCCACAAGTTCGGCCAGTCACTGCAGCACTTACTGTGTAAATCGATGTACAGCGAGTTGGCAGGATTGACGAACGTCGAGTGGGATGCGGTCGAGATTGGTGGAAACGTGATGACGAACTTGCTTTACAATGAAAACGTCTTGAAATCGATTTCGTCGCACTTCTCGAACGAAGATCCGCTGCCGGACAAACAAATCGCCGCTTTCCAGCACCAACGCAAGCATCTCGCCGGCTTCAACCTGTGCCGAGATCTGTATTACTCGTCGCTCGACATCGAATTGCACAGAAAGAAGGACTTCTGGATGGAGATCGTCAAGGAATTGTACCCGAAATATCACGTCTTCGAGTTGGACAAGAAAGACACGCATCCGTTGTCCTTCACACCAATTTTCTCCGGTGAATGGGGCGGCGCTTACTTCAGCCACGTCTGGTCGAAGCTCGTAGCTGCAGATGTTTACAGCGCCTTCCACGAAGCAACTCAAAACGAAGCAGACTTCCTCGAGGTGGGCCAGCGATTCAGAAGCACTTTCCTGACCTACGGCGGAAATCTGCACCCAGCAGAAGTCTTCAGACGATTCAGAGGTCGCGATCCATCGCCCAAAGCTCTTCTCAGAAGCTTGGGACTTAAAAAGGCCAAAGTTGACACGGAGAAGTAAAAACGAAGACTAAGATTTCCGAGCTAATGCTCGATGTTCAAAAAGCCGTCTCAATAAATAAAGTTAATTTAGTTCAAGCTTGATGTTTGTTGATTTTGTGGTAACCGGGGGAAAATAGTTTTCCACGTGTAGGATTTAACTTTGTCGCATGACATTCTTGGAAACGAGTGCTCCTGGTTGTGAATTGCAGGATGTAACAGGAATCATCGTTGCTCGTTCGAAATGTAAAACTTCAACGATGCAATGAGCTGTGATTAAGCTTTTAAACTCGAATCAAGCGGTGATTGAGCTTTTGAAGTTTTTGATAAGCTTTTGAAAAGTTCTAAAAACCTTAAAATCCTGCAAAATTCCTTTCGATGACGTCACAAACCATCGGACTCAAAGTTTAATTTACGATTTTATTATTTTTGCTTCTTTCCGGAAAATAATTCACACGGACTGATCCAAACGGAAGAGTTGAGAGTTAAATTCTTTGAGATTCGATAAGACTTGAAGACTAGGTCAATAATATGTTTAAGCGGTTTCTTTAAAATTCGGGTAAAATGTGGAATTAAAAGGGAGTCAAGTGGGTGGGTCAATGCTTTCCACCAGCGCAGCTATCTATATCGTTGTTATCACAGTCGGGTGACAAAATTGTAGGACGATTTTTGGAGAATCGCTTCATTCTCGCCAAGTCTAGTGTATGATGAGCGTCGAGGGGTTCACAGCACTCGGGGCATTTCGTGTTGAACTTGGCCGGCAGCGTCGCCGAGCCTGAGAAACCGTCGCCTTTGCTTTTCCCATCGCATGTTAAGCATCTGGCGTTATCACTGCTCGCTTTATGAATCGAAATTGACTCGAGTGGCCGTCTGCTGTTGACATCTACCGCGTCCGAGTCGGGGGAAGACCGGCCTGACGCCTGTGGAGTGGGAAATCGTTAATCAATACACGTCAAATTAGTCTTCGCTTGTCTCTCTCCAACCTGCGACTCGGTCGACCTTATCTGTGGCATTGGTGACACGCTGTAGCGGCGTCGCTGGTCAGCAGGGCTGGCGTCACTTTCATCCTCGTCATCAAGGTCAAGTTGGATTATCGATTCTTGCGAGCCGCAATTCTATCAACAAACAAAAGTGAACTTTCAAGGTCGAGCAAAATGAAAACTTTTCCGCTTCGAATTCAACGTGCTTCATAATGTAAACAATAACAGGCGCGGTACGTGGATGAAGTCATGGTGAATATGGATGAAAGCAGTGCAAGGGGGAAAGGAAAACTGAAAAATAAACCGGAAACTAGTGACATCATTCACGGACCGCCCCGAACAATCAAATGCTTCAAATAAAAAATTGTTTTCTATTCATTCTCAAGGGTTAATTAATAATAAAAGTTACACGATTGTATTTCTAGCCTACGGATTATCGACTAACAAATCAAGTTCGTATGTATTTGAATAAGTTTTCGGGAAATCATCTTTGATATGGAATCACCGACGAATGGAAATTAATGGTGAGGCTCTAAAAACGGCTTAAATGCAAATTAATCATTGAGGCCATAAACTGACATTCTCGATATAAATTCTACTGTAAATTTGCTCTGCCGATCGTATCACGGAAAAAGAACGGCTCGAAATCGACGAACAAGGAATAAATAGAAAAGGAAATCAAGTTGCAATGAATCACAATCCAACTTTAATAACACAAGTCTCGGAGCTCTGATTTTTTTTGCTTTACATTTTAATTTCATTGTCTATTATTATATTTTAATCCTTTTATCAATCCTACTGGATATCGGACGACATTCCGAAAAGGTTGTTCGATCCGATACAAAATTCGAAAATGAACGAAATGAAGAAAAATCTGTTCTTGATTGCTTTTCTTTATGACTAAAGCCATTCCGGATTTAACAGTCAGTCTCCGAAGGCGACAGGAACTTAACAGCGTCCGTCACACATTGAAAAGTCGCTGTTTGTTTCAGTCGCGACTCCTGCCAGCCGGCGGAAATCGCAGCGAAACAAGTTCCAACAAATCGACTAAAAAGTTAATATTAAGAAGTTTTCTTTTTCTTATCTTATCACAGATGCTTAAGTTATCGGCTTTTTGCTGAACGTACCATTTAGCGTGGAACACCGAAAACAAATTATTTCAGACTAAAATAGAAAATTCCCCCGAGTCGCAAGTCACGAGTGTCAGTTATCTTTGGGGTTGACAGCATGAACGGTCACATCTGGTTCGAGATCGTCAAAGAAACTCGATAGTTGCAACGTATTTAATTACGCAAAGAAGAAAGTGACCGAGCATAGTCACAATCAGGGCTAAGTTTCACATCTTTTGTTCACCCTGCTAATTGGCCACATGATGTTCACCTCAAATTGGTCTAATTTTGTTTTGAATACGTTCCCATAAAAACATTTTGTTGCTTTGGCTGCTTACGACAACATCTCCACGTCTATTCGCTACAAAAGTCAACATCCTCTCTTTTAATCTCATTTTCTAGACGAAAATAGCTGAGAAAAGTTAGAAAAACGAAGCCAACGACTCCAATTACCTCCTTTTATGCGTTCTTCCCCGAAGTAATTTCTAACATTCTTGCGAAATTGTTCAACAAATGAAAAGCACGAAAAACAAGTTGTCGGGTAGGCAGAAAGAAAAGGAAAACTTTGACAATGTGCCTTGCTACTAAATAATTAAAAATACGTAATACTACAAAATCAGCGACAACTCAAGGTGACGAGTGGGCGAAACCAAAAAAGACATTCAATTTAAACTTCTGATGGTCCTTCGTCACTCACAACATAGCCAAATTGTTTAAGCACGCGGGCCTTGCATAGCGGGCAAGTGTGGTGCTCCAGCAACCACGGGTCGATACAATTTTTGTGGAATTCGTGCCTGTGAATGGGAAAAGGACGAGATTGATTGGAAATTTCGGCAGAGGCGGTGATAACTCACTTGCACGGAAGATTTCGCAGCACATCGTTTATTCGGTAAGCTTCGATACACACCGCACAGCAATCGCTTTCCAACTCCTATTTGAATAAAAACTTTTTTATTTAGCAACAGCCGACCTTTGATTCCCACATCCTACCTTCGAAAGCATTTTTATCGTTTTCGTAGGGATTTTCTTCAGCGCTTCTTTGGCTTTGTTCGTATCCATTTTGTGCTCGTTTTCCTTCGTCTGGAGGTATCGGAAGCGCTGGTAGTAGTACACAACGAGCCACAGCATCGAGATGACCATAACGATGATGAAAGAAATCGTCACAAATAGCACTGAGCTGCGGTGGTTCATGCTATTTCGCTTGTCAAACCTCGTCCCGGCCTTGATTGATACGTTGACGTGCTCGTAGTTGACAATTTTATCCGCCATCTCCTGACCTTTGAGCATTGGTGTGAACACCGATGTGATGTTGCCCTCGAGCAACTCCTTCTTGGTGATTTTCATGTAGTTGAGCTCACTACCGCTCACGTTGTTGTAGATTATGACGCCACTCGCTTTCCGCCTGAACACGTTCATAATCTTTTTTTCGAAATCACAGCCACCCCGCTTAATTAAAGCTATCCACGGGGTGGTGATAGTTTCCAACGGGCGCCCGAAGCTGTCACTCAGCCCGCTTTCGTTGCAGGCGGTGTGGTCTTGACTGTTGCTGATGTCTGTGACGTGAATCAGCTTCCCCTTGACGTCCATTACTCGCCCCATTCCATACTTGCTGCGCTCTTGCAGATCTTCCTTGTTATCCTGTCCCAACCAGGATATGTTAATGAAGGCGAGTGTTATATAGCGATTGGCGTCGGTCACTTCAATTGGATCACTCTTCGGTGTCACTGGCAAGCCGGCGAATGCGTTCACCACGCCGTTGTTGATGAAGTCGATATGCTTCTCGCCAGACTGTACATCGCGTGCGTCAATACTGCCGGCGGTGCTTGCGACACCCAATACGAATAGCACAACCAGTGAGTTCATGACGGGAAGATTTTCTTTGTTATTGATTCTAGTTTGAAGGTTTTCGAACGTCTTCAGTTTTCGCTGGAACACGATGCCAATTATTCGTCAGACTCTCTGGTTTTGATAACACGAAACTGGATTGTTGTTTCTCTCTGCGGTTGTGTTGCTATTGTTATCATGTTTTTGACTTAAATTGATGATGATTACTTCGGTGCTGCTTTTTGAGTCGAAAACTTTCGGGTTTTCACACAGCTGTAGAGTAAACGGCACTGAGTTAATGATCCGTCAAACAACTAAACTGTTTGTCTTTTTCTCGCAATTATGGCTCAAAATACTTCGCGTTCCAATTATCAATTCTGATTGCTCAAAGCAAACTTCCAGACACTGCTGATTGATCTAAAAATAAACAGATGTTCGAATGAGAAACGGAGAATGTAAGTCGTCGAATTACTGAGAACGGCAAAACGTTCCAGATTAATTACTATGGCTGCGAAAAACTTCGCTTCGTGGTGCGAACGCAAAGTTAGCTTCAATTTTGCACAAAAATAAAGCGATAAAGGGTGATAAGACTCCAGATAACAGCAGATAACGAAAGGTCGTTAAGATATCACGACGCTTCAAGCAACACGAGCCGACATTTTGCGCCGAAGTTTTGACAAAACGAAAACCAAAGCCTTCGGGACGAAGCAATGAAACGATTTGTTACTGGAGACGGGATTAATCAGCTGAGATAATTATTTCACGACTCAAGCGGGTGTGCAAAACGATTTGTGTTATAACATGTTTAAGATTCTAGGGTTGGGCTGGCTTCTAAGTCAAGTCGGGAAGTGTAACGTTTTTTTAACATGCAGAACATACTTTGCAAAGTTTGTCTAGACCAAGACCATGAGGCTAAATGCGTATATTTTGATAAGAAAACCTGCTTGCGGTCTGGGTCTGCATTGAAAATACCAAAAACTATAGCTTGTGACTTTGCCAGTCTTTTAGACTTAAGATCAAGTTCAAGAATCAACTTCTATACAAATCAACATCGCAACTTTCTTCCAATTCTAACTTGCACGCGATGGCATTCGTAACTCAATACATAACTTTTAAAGCCTCGCAAGCACCTTAAGCAAATTTCAATACTTCCAAGTGCTTATTCAAAGTGTCATATTCGTGTTAAATGCGAAATTACACAGTACAACAAACCAGGAAAAGGAATTGTGTAACCAAAAACCTTGACGACACCTTTCGCATGAGTTGAAGCATTTCTACGGAGATGTCCGTGGCTGGGCCAACGAACCATGACAAGTTTTTTTTAATTATATTAAGTTGTTATCATTAATAATCATAACGATAGGTCTCTTGGCCTATTCGGTACCCTCATCACCATAATCCAACCTGCTGGTATAATATGCACATTGCTGACCGGAACAACCCGTGATGAATCCCTCAGGGCTATGGACTGCCAATGCGTGTATCAATCAAGTTTTTATTAAGACAGACACATTCCATTTGAGAACTCAAGCAGTGAAGCCGCAGAACTAGTCGTAAAATGGAACTTTATGGCTTTATTTCTAAGTTCAAGTGCTTGTGATAACATTGATTCCAGTTTGCGCCGCGTTTGGGACTTTTCGTAGCTGATTGTTTTTTCAGAGCGTTCCCAGAACTTCGAGATTATTTTGGCAAACAGCAATCAGCCTCAATCGCTGAACCAGTTCAAAATTAATTTGTTCCACGTCGAGCCTTGACCAAAACAACTTCGGAAGCTTTACAACCAGGCTGATGAATTAAAATGTTGTAAATCATGTTTTTAATTTTATTGAAGGAAAATTGATGCAAATAAGATCGTTCACCGTGAGATTCTCACGCATCACATTTCAATTTTGTTGTCAGCGTAATAAAATGTGTTAATTAAACGAAGCCTGCAAGTTCTTTGACTCGTGAACCGAATCAAATGAGACATATAAGGAAGAAGAAATAAAGAATTGCGCACTACCGCGATTCCACAAACGCACATGCTGACAGCGGCTGTTCTTTATGCAAATCGCGCTGTCCTTGACAATAACGACAGAACACAGAAACTACAAACGTAAACGAAATAAAGTCGATTAGTGGCTAAATGTGCTTTTCGGCCACAACCACTCGCCACACCACGCACACACGTGAAAAAGCGCTAAAGGGAAATCTTCGCTCGACACGATGGAAACCTGGAGTCGTGCTAACGAAGCCAAGTAGATAGCTTTTTAGCCAATTAAACTTTCACAATTCATTTCCGTTTTGCGGAAGGCGATGTTGCACCTGTTTTGAGACTTAGAACGCCACGTGATCAATATGGACGCTTGACAAGCTTGACGAATGCATATTTGTGCAGAACCAGAAAATTCTTTCGTCATCTGTCGAAGGCCAAGGGTGAAAAGAATGTTAGCAGTTACATTGCTTCGACGGTTACTTCAGCAACGACGGTGCTTCTCTTCGATGCTGAATCGTAGCAGACATGAAACTGGGAAATGGAGATGGAAAATTCCTTTGTATCGCGTTAAGGTTTACTTGAATTAACCATTTCATTTGATTGTATGTTCCTGCTTGATTTTGCTTATTTGACTAAACTAGCTTGAAGAGAGCGTAATAAATTTATTCCTTTTCAAGAAACGCAGATAAAAATTGAATTTTAATGCCTGGTTAATGATTGAATCTTAAACATTTACATTTCCTGATCGCTTCTCGTTTTGAATTCAGTCAGCCAAGCAGGCAGCAAACGACACGAATGGAATATTTATAATTCAATATTTATAATTTGTTGCGGGGGCTCATCAACCGGCTATACACCGGCTGTACACCGCGTCAACTCAAGGACATCTTAACGACTTTTAGCCTCTATTGATTATGTTGAGACAGGTCCAGGCTTAGCCCTGCTGGTTTAATATGCATCTGGACTGCTTAGAAGTTGTTGCCGATCTAGCAAGATGCTGCTAACAAGAAGCTTTCAGTTGCATTTGTTAAGAACTTTCTACGCAAAAAAGCAGGTTTAAGTCGTCACATCTCTAATAAATAGATATTTATTCACCGGTTTGCCATGCAGTACGAGATGTTTACACGCAAATGAGAATTTACGGAAGGAAATTAACGAGATTTAGCGCGGGTTGGCACATCAATTCTCCCTTTCCAGCTTTCTTTCGCAAGCGATTTCGTTTAACGGTACAGTTAAGCACTCGAAAGCGACAGGGCATGAACGCAATCTTCACGAGATGATCTGCGGTTCGCTTTTCTTCTGTCTGTTTATGGAAAATGAGATCGTCTTGGGAGCCCGCATTTCGATCAAAGTGAATACGCAGAGTTTGACCTCAAACGAGACAGTTTTTTGAAAATTAAATGAACGCCCTTAAGTCGACGTCGATTTGAGTTCTTTCACTGACATTGAAAATCGTTTCGCAGCCAATAAATTGCAGCTATTTATGATTCGCTCGAGGGACGGCGCAATACATGTCGGCGAGAATAGCATGCTCGCTATAAAGGGACACCGATTAAGCGAATTTTTCGGGGTGAAAGCAGTTCAACATACGATTTGGCCCTGACACTTCGCTGCCTGACCTACATTTATGTTCTTTGCACATTGATTCTGAAAGATATGAAACCAAGATTTGCGCTGTTTGTGTGCTACATAGGAGAGCAAATGATTTGGGGCAGAACTGTGCATTGTTTGTGCTGCTGACGATGCTTACAAACGGGACGTGAGAAGTTCTGCATCTCAATCATCCCCCACGAGCCATCGGGGGAAATACATTTTTTCGCTTGCGTAAGAATCAAATTTTAAAATTGGGTTTTCAGAAACTTTTTCGTCGTCGTTCGCTCGAGGGTCGCACGTCACCGTTAAGTTATCAGATGCGGAAGCTCTCACATGTTCTGCAGTACGGCTTAATTGTGTTCCGCTTTTTCGACAAAAAAATCCAGAACAGTCAAACAAAGAGCTTAAAATTTGTGACATGAAAGCGGATTTCAGCGAGAGCGTTTACCGAGTCAAAAATCGATTGCGACGACTCTACCAACCTTTTCTCGGAATCTATGGCAGTATCTGGCGAAATTCGACGAGAATTTCACAAATTTAGCTTTTTCAGCTTGTCACCCAACACTTTGGCTATCACAAAGAATTCTGGTTAAGCTTGAACACTGGTTTCCTTCTCTTTCTCTCACTCGAAATTATTTTGCTCCGATGCCAGCCAGCTTTTTTTTCACTTCAGGTTTTGGCACGGCTAGCAGATAATTCTTAGCACACTTGTCTATCTGTCTTGCTCAAAACACACACACGGACACCTCCGCAAGATTGGACTCGCGAGTGGTTTCTTTAAGCAACAGAAATGTTTTGACCGATCCAAGACTACACCTGACTGCGAAGCACTGGAAAGAACACTAATCAAATTTTGTGTTTTGTTGTTGAGTGAGATCGGCTAGTACGTTCAGAGACAACTTCACAACAGACGAGAAGTGGCTGTGACTCAACGAAAATTAGTTTTTCGAGTCGTGGTCATCCGCTGGAATTTGCAAATATTTGCAAATAGTTGCAAACTAAAAGTTTGCAAATAGTTGCAACTATTTGCAAACTTTTACAAACAAAAAAGTTTGCAAATATTTGCAACTAATTGCAACTATTTGCAAACAAAAAAATAGTTTGCAAATATTTGCAAACAACATAAAAGTTTG
>JPYR01000211.1:560-23461 GCA_000775305.1 Belgica antarctica
ATTCTCCTGGTACAGCTCCATGAAAGAACAAGTCGTGATAACAGTTCCTCCGCTTTTTTTCATCTCGTGGACTTTGGAGAAGATGTCCTTCAGAGCGCGAGGGATGATTCCTGTCACAGAATTATCCCAGTTACCATCGAAGACAGTGCCCATCGTGTAAGTCTTGCCACTTCCAGTTTGACTGCAGCAAAAGAGGGAGTTGAGAAAAGATCCAGCGCCGCTCATTAAAGGACTTACCCGTAAGCTAGAATCGTAACATTGTAGCCCTCGAAGAGTTTGCCGATAATCGGCTGAACAGACTTTTCATAGACTTCTATCTGCTCCTTCTCTGGCATGTAAACATTGTTGAACGTGTAGGCATCCTGAGTTTTGCTGGTCGATGATCCAGTGATCGTCAGTTGAGGTTGGCCGGCAGTTTTTTCAATGATCTGCACGCAACCGCGAGTCAGCTCATTGGGAACGAAAGGTCGAACACGGACGGCGACTTGTACACAGTCTGCTGATGAAGCCGACATTGCTATCTCGATGGATTTGCGAAATTGAAGTTATTCTTAAAAATTTGCGCGTCTCTCGGCTTACCTGTTAACGCGATGGTTTTCAATTCAAACTGGTCGATGACGACAAAGTGCTATAGTGTTTCAATTTGATGGTGAATACAGTTATTAAACGACGATAATCAGGACAAATTGTAAAAGTTTATGAGCGTCGACTTCAAAAAGTTGCAGTTGAATTTAAATGTGCGTTGAATAAGATGCGAACTGTGATGCGAAAATTTTTGCGCTGGCGTGACGCAAAATCTGGCAAGACGCGAACGAACATGGATAAGTTTAAAGTAAATATTTCCCTTACAGTGATGTTTCAGCTTGTGAATGAAAACCATTCTCTAACCGTAACACCGATCATTTTCAGTTCGCTGCCAAGATGGGCTACAACGTGAATTGGATTTTCCCTCGGATGGGTGAGTGGCATTCGAGGAATTTTCGTGCAAAAGCATTGCGAAACAAAAATAGGATTTTCATCTGGTTTTTCCTTCCTTCTCGTCCTTACAGAAAAGCCCTCGTTCCTTTTCCGGGTGGCGAGTCGAGTGACAGTAGGCATAGTCGGGCTTTTTAGCAGAATTTTAATAGGTAACAAGAAAAGTTAGTGTGCCAATTTTTTTGCCTTCCTTTTATTTTCTTTCTCGCTTATCGAAACAGCCGTTGAAATTATTGATATAGCAAATCCATAGTCAAATCACTATCTGTTGTCCTTGATCTCTTGAATGACGGAATTTCGCCAATTCTCTTTGTAGTTTGTTTGAATAGGACAACGATTCACAACAAGGAGCGACTCGACGACCTCGTCAGCATGAGACCGAAGAACCAGCCCCTTCTGACGATTAGCAACCACTACTCCTGTTTCGATGACCCCAGCATTTGGGGATGCCTAAGACTGAGGAATGTCACCAGCAGCAAAAGGTCTCGCTGGTCGATGGCCGCACACGATATCTGCTTTAGCAACAGATTTCACTCGTTATTTTTTATGCTCGGCAAATGTAAGGTCACGGAAGGTGTTGAAGATTGCGCGACAGTAACGTATTTCCTTATCAGGCATTCCCGTCGTACGCGGAGCCGGCGTTCATCAACCCGCAGTTGACCTGTGCATTCAGAAGCTTAAGCAAGGCGATTGGGTGCATGTTTTCCCCGAAGGAAAGGTGAACGAGAACAAAGCCTACACGCGAATGAAATGGGGCGTCGGAAGAATGCTTTACGAAACGTATCCTACAGTCAAACCGATTATTATTCCCATATGGTAGGAATTATTCACACGTTTTATGCAATTAATTCAAATTTAACGCTTTCTAGGCACGAAGGAATGAGTGACCTGCTGCCAAACTACCGACCCTACTACTTCCGGTTGAATACCAAGCTGACTTTTAACTTTGGCAAACCGATCGACCTCAGTGACACTATGAAAACGATCTTCGACAAGAAGATTGAGGAGATTGAGGCCCGCCGACTTATCACCGCCGAGCTCCAAAAGGGAATGGAGGCTCTGCGGGCAGAAACAGAAGTGCTTCATAGAAAGTCATAAGAACGAAGTGTCTCGCAGCGAAACTTGGTGCTTCTCTAGTCAAATTACCAAAAATAACCCGATTCGTAAATTTCAATTGGCCAGAATTGACCCAGATACTTACCAAGATGACCATTAGAGTGAACAGAAGACTAAAGCGTCTTTCACAATTAAAGTTTAACAATTTATTAAGGTTGAAAATAAACAATTCTCTTTGAACACAATTAGACATAATAAATGCAACAGTTACTTTCGTTTTAGGAAGACTCAAGGTCGAATTTTAGGCGGGAAGTTGCTTTCAGTACTTCACAATCTTCTTTACAGCTTCGAAGCAGCGCAATTTGTCCGGCAAGTAAAAAGGCTCGAAGACGTGTGGGAACGGCGTGTCCCAGCCGGTGACTCGAGTGATTGGCGCTTCGAGGTGCAGGAAGCACTCTTCCTGGATGGTTGCGGCGAGTTCAGCACCGAAACCGTTGGTCAGCGGAGCTTCGTGAGCGATAATCACACGACCCGTCTTCTTGACCGACTGATAATGAAATTAATTAATAATTAAAGTGAATAATTAACTTCAATGACAACTTACATTGCACACGGTTTCTCTGTCCCAAGGGAGAATCGACACCAAGTCGATCAGTTCACATTTCACTTTGAGTTCTTCGCGAGCACGTTCAGCTACTTCTCTCAAGACGTGGACCTGAGTGCCCCATCCGATTAAAGTGACGTCATTTCCGTTCATTAAAACATCAGCTTTGCCGAGTTCACACTCGTAGGCTTCGACTGGCACTTCCTCGACGGCTGATCGGTAAAGAGTTTTGGGTTCCAAAATCAGACAAGGATTGTTGTCGTTGATAGCTGCGAGAAGCAGACCCTTGGCTTTGATGGGACCTCGAGGGATGGCGACCTTGAGGCCAGGAGTATGTGCAAAATATGCTTCCGGTGACTGCGAATGGTACAACGCACCGTGACCAACAGCACCGCACGGAGCTCGGAAGGTCAAATTGCCGACGTTGAAGGTGTTTCCACTTCGGTAGCGATATTTGGCAGCTTCATTGACGATCTGGTCAAATGCTGGGAAGATGTAGTCAGCGAACTGTATCTCGGCGATCGTTTTGGCACCAACTGCAGCTGCTCCGATAGCGAAACCAGCGATTCCCTGCTCGCACAGTGGAGTGTTGAAGACTCGATCAGCTCCGTATTTGCTTTTCAGGTTCAGCGAGCACCTGAACACACCGCCGAACGCCACGTCTTCACCGAACACCAGTGTCGAGTCGTCTGCAGCCAGCGCAATGTCCATCGCATTGTTAATCGCCGTGAACATGTTCATTTTCACTCTTTCGCCTTCGACATTCGGTGATTTCTCGTCGGGCTTGTAAGTGAAGAACGACGAGCAGCGGCTGCTTTGATGGGTCCGGGCGATGGTCCTGAGTTGGCTGAACCCGTTTTTGAGCAGGCTGGTAGTTGCCATTGTTTGTAATTCGAAAAATAATAAAACAGAAATTGACGAATGATAAGAAAACACTGTCGGCTGATCTTTGCTTCAATTTCGCTTCTTCTATTCGGATCATTATCGTTCGGACTGCCCCAATATATAATAGTTCAAATTGCTAAATTTTTTAAACTGTAATAAATATAAAATTGACTAATTAAAATGATCTGTGACGCTTTTTCGTTCGAAATCGGCGATCAAACACTTCTGGAGATCGAGAGACAGGTCCACATGGTCAAGACACCGGTCACATCGAAGCCGGAGACGACACCAGAGGACGAAATCGTTGAGGAATCGCCGAACTCGAAAGAGAATGTGAGTTCGTTTAACCACCTCAGCCTGCATGAACGGCTGAAGAACGCCAACCAGCAAGCACGACGGAGACGAAAGTTCGAAAAGTTTCGAGGCAGCCTCGCGCTTAGATTAACAAAGCTGGCGAGGGAAAAAAGTGAATTATTCTCGATCAGCCGGCTCCTCGAAGTGGACGACACAGACATCGACATGTCTTCTTGGAACAAGTCTGTAGCCGAGCTTATCTCACCAGCCGTTCGAGGGCATAGAGTTGAGGAAAACTTAGTCGAGAACGAGGATCTTCGTTCTGATTGCTCGGAGAGTCTAGAATTTTTCAAGGAAGAGATCTGGAAGGTGACTGTGAGCACCAAATTCACGATTAATAGTGGAGAGAAGCCCGGTGAAGAGTTATCAGAGCCAGAGGATCGAGTCAATTACGATTCTGAAGACATTTTCTCCCAAGACCAGCTTGATTTGGCGATTTCTGGTGACACATCTGCAACCGCCTGTGATGATGACCTCTACTGTTCAGCAGTTGACTTGGACAACGTTTCGTTCGCGCAACCTCGAGACTCAAAACCAGACGATGAAGCCGAGAAATACATCGATAAAGAACTGAGGGACCAGAAGTCGATTCTCAGGTGTTCAGACACCTTTCACAACGAATCCGTCACATCTCACAGCATCAGCGTCAGAAAAAACCGACATGGTCAGTCACTGAAAGTTGAATCTTTGAAAAATCTGCGATACATATCGAGCTGGAACTTGCCACTTTCCGTCGTCAACGAGTATCGCAAGAAAAACGTGACTGAAATGTTCGATTGGCAAGTGGAGTGCCTGAAGAACTCGAAGGTTCTGTTCAACGGTGCCAATCTTGTGTACTCTGCGCCGACATCAGCCGGAAAAACTCTTGTCAGTGAGATTCTTATGGTCAAGACCATCGTCGAACGAAAGAAGAAAGCGCTGTTCATCCTTCCCTTCGTGTCAGTTGTCAGAGAGAAAATGTTTTACCTTCAGGTGAGTTCTGCAACTTGTCTGACAGTGATTTTAACTTTTCGATTTTTAGGACTTGATGGCAAGCTCTGGATTGCGTGTTGAAGGGTTCTTCGGTGGTTATTACCCTCCAGGATTCTTCGAATCCATCGACCTCGCAGTTTGCACCATCGAAAAGGCCAACAGCATCGTCAACCGGCTTTTAGAACAAGATAAGCTGAGTGACATTGGAATGATCGTCATCGATGAAGTGCACCTGATCTCCGACTCATCGCGTGGCTACATCCTTGAGCTATTGTTGACGAAGATCCTTTACATGTGCGAAAAGTTCAAGCACAAGATTCAACTCGTGACAATGTCAGCGACGCTACCGAACGTTGAACTTCTAAGGAAATGGCTGAAAGCTGAGTATTACCACACCGACTTCCGGCCAATTGAACTCCGCGAAATGATCAAAATCGGTCAGAAAGTCTACGATTCGCAAATGAACTTGCTGAGAGTCGTCGATGCCAAGTGGAAAGAGTTCTTCGTCAAAGACACCGACGACGTGTGCCAACTGGCAATGGAAACAATTCTTGAAAACTGTCAGTTGATAATTTTCTGCCCATCCAAAGACTGGTGCGAGCAAATTTGTACAAACCTGGCTCGAGGCATCCACAACATGCTGAAATCTAAACCGGAAGTGATTGACGGGATCATCGACAAAGAACGCATCAAGTGCCTGGTTGAACAAGCGAAGGGACTTCAAGCTGGTGTCGATCAAATTCTGCAACGATCTCTGATGTACGGCTGCGCCTTCCACCACGCTGGTCTGACGACCGATGAACGCGACGTGATCGAAATGGGATTCAAGAATGGAACATTGAAAGTTCTTGTAGCTACAAGCACTCTGTCATCCGGTGTAAATCTCCCAGCTCGACGTGTCATCATCAGGAGTCCGATGTTTGGCGGCAAAATGATGAGTAACTTGACCTACCGCCAAATGATCGGACGTGCTGGGCGGAAGGGAAAAGACATTCTTGGTGAATCGATACTGGTGTGCGACGAAAAAAACGAGAGAATAGGAAAGCAGCTGGTCGTTGCGCCATTGGATCCAATTGCGTCGTGTTTGGACACCGACAATCATGCTCATCTGAAACGAGCCTTGCTTGAGATCATAGCGTCCAGTGTTGCGAAAACAAAGCAAGACATCGAGAACTTTGTCAACTCGACGCTTTTCTGCCAGCAACACAACATAAGCTTCAGCTACTTCCATAAGGGCGACGAAGAGCTGAAGAAGACAACGGAAACATTGCCAAAGAAACAAGCCAAAGACATCAACGAAGTTGTCACCGAGTCTGATCCGATTAAAAGCTCGATGGATATCCTGCTCGAGTACGAGTTCATCAGACTCCATATCGACGACGAGTCCAACGAGATCCAGTTTGTTCCGACTCGACTGGGGCTAGCGTGTCTCTCTTCATCACTTCCACCGAAAGACGGCTTTCTTCTCTTCTCGGAATTGCAGCGGTCGAGACAAAATTTCGTCCTCGAGTCGGAACTTCACGCTATCTACCTGGTGACACCTCTGTCAGTTGCTTATCAGCTTCCCGACCTCGATTGGTTCCATTTCGCCGAGCTTCACGATAAACTTCCTGAGATGATGCAACGGGTTGGGACGTTGGTTGGAGTTTCTGCTGCTTTCATGATGAAGGCGATCACAAACAAGAAAAATGTTAACTGGCGGGCACTTCAGATCCATAAAAGGTAATAATTTGACTTGATTGAAGATTTCAACATTAAATTTATTTTATTTCCACAGATTCTACACTGCATTGGCTTTACAGGAGCTTGTTAACGAAAAATCCGTCTCCGAAGTATCAGCAAAGTACAAAATTCCAAGAGGTCTGCTTCAAAATCTCCAGCAAATGGCGGCAACGTTTGCCGGCACCGTCACAACCTTCTGCAAGTCGCTTCAGTGGAATCTCCTGGCATTGATCCTTGCGCAGTTTAGAGAACGTCTGTTTTTTGGAATCCACCCTGATCTAATTGATTTGATGAAGGTTCCAAGCATGAACAGCACTCGACTTGCCCGGGCTTTGTTCAAAAATGGAATCGAGAAGCTCAGCGACCTGGCCAACAGCAAAATGTTGGCGATCGAGACTGTTCTTATGGACCTCGGTCAAAGTTTCCTTGTTGTTGGCAAAGCAGTGGACATGAGTGTGAAAGAACTCGCAAAGTTATTGATCAGCGATGCTAGAAACCACATTCAGAATGAGATTGGTTTGCGCGAGTTGAAATGGAACGAAGAAAGCAGTGAAGAATTGTCACCGCCAGAAAACGTCTCAGTGACTCGAGTTTCTGACCAAACAGACACCGCAAAAAGTGTTCAAGCAGTAGCGGTACCAACACCTTATGCATCAGTGTTTGTCGAACCCGAACTAGCCACGTCAGGTAACCGAAGAAAGAGAAAAGCTGAAACTTTGTTTAACACTTCTGAACCTACAGACAAATTCGAGGTTCCGAATGAAAGCACAAAGAAAGTGAAAATCGATTTGAACCTAAGTGTTGAGTACCACAGGAATTTGAGAAGTTCTGGCGGCGCTGGTGACTTCGTCGACATAAACACGCAGTTCCAGAACGAGTTGGATAAGAAGGCGGAAGAACTGAATTCAAGTGAACGATCGCTGGAGAGATCGGACAAAAATGCGTCACTGTTCATTATGCCAGAACTCGAAGACTCGTCAACTGACGACAACAACAGCCTTCTTGAGCAGACTCAACTGAATTTAAAGATCGTTGACGTTCTGGCAAGCGAAAAATTCTTTGCTTTGTTTGTCAAGGAGTTCGGCGAACACAAAACAGTTGGAATGTCGATTGGAACGCGCAAATTTGAGGTCAAATCGCAGATAATTGGTGGTAACTTGCTGAAGCCACAGCAAACAAAGTCCGAACACAACTTTGCCCTTGGAGACAACAGCTACATTGACTGCATTTCCTTCTGCTACGAGTCAAATCGAGTCTGCTACCTGAACTTGCAGAAGAACAACGCGGTCATGATTAAAAAGGTGAAAAAGTTTCTTGTCGCAATGATTAGCCGATCCGACTTGACTTTGAACGTGTACGAAGGTCGTGAACACATGAAATGCTTACTTAAGACACTTGAACCAGTCAACAGCATTTGCGTAAAGATTCGCGACCCTAGAGTTGGTAGCTGGCTATTGAACCCCGACACCAACCTCAACTGGCACCAGATGATTGAGAAATACTCGCCAAACCACATCGAAATTCTCAAACTGGCCACAAAGCAATTACAAGTCTGCAGCCTCGGGTTAAGTGTTGGCAGTACTGTTGAACCGAAAGTCAGAACTGTAGTCGAATGCTTCCTCAGTAACGAATTGATGCGTCAGCAGCTGGTGATGTTGGAAGCCGTTGGAAAAAGCTCGCTTGCACGCGTGTTCAACGACCTGGAAATGCCGATCCAAGTTGTACTGATAAAGATGGAGCTTGCCGGATTTCCAATTAACGAACTGAAGTTGCGGAAAATGATTGAAGACATGACCGCCTTGCAGAGGCAGTTGGAGGGGCGCATTTACGAACTCAACGGAAGGAAATTCAATTTGCAGTCGAGTAAGGAAGTTTCAATGGTCGTCGGCATTCACCGGAACTGGGAGAAGAAGAAAAAAGTTTCCACCGCCAAAAATGTTCTTGAGAAGCTGGATTTGCCGATCGCCAACGCAATCATGACTTGGCGAACTCTGTCGACAACGATTTCCAATCTGCAGCCGATGACAAAACTGGCGAAGGATGGACGGATTTTCGGTAACAGCTTCAGCTTGACGCAAACTGGCAGGATCTCGATGTACGAACCGAACTTGCAGAACATCACGAAAGATTTTGCAGTCGAGTTTAAAGGTAAGCAAATCGCTTTTTCTTTGACAGCAACAAATGAACATTTCAAATATATTTTAACAGGTCCAAACTGTGATATCAAAGAAACAATTTCATTCCGTCGAGTCTTTGAGTGTCCGAAAGGGAAAGTTCTGATCTCGGCCGATTTCTGCCAACTAGAGCTGCGAATTCTGACTCATCTCTGCAAAGATTCTAGCTTGATGAAGATCATGAACTCGACAGGTGAAGACATCTTCAAGAAAATCGCCGCGAAGTGGAACAAAATCGACGAAGTGAGTGTCACGACAGTTCAACGCAACCAAACCAAGCAGCTTTGCTATGGAATCATTTACGGGATGGGAAACAAGGCGCTATCTGAGATGATGCAGGTTGATGAAGAAGCTTCGGAGAAAATTGCAGCTGATTTCCATGCAACGTATCCGGGGCTTAAGCGCTACGGCGACAAAATTGTGCAAAAAGCTCGAGAACAAGGGTTCATCGAGACGGTCACGTGTCGGCGTCGCTATTTGCCAGCGATAAAAAGCGAGGATTCGAAGGAAAGAAGCCAAGCAGAACGACAAGCGCTCAACACGTGCATTCAGGGATCTGCCAGCGACTTGATGAAGAATGCCATACTTCGAATGGACCGGAGCGTAAGAAAACAAAAACTTGAATGCTGCGTACTCGTGCTTCACTTGCACGACGAAATTTTCTTCGAAGTTCCCGAGAAGAAAGTCAAAGAAGCCGCCAAGATTCTCATCCACAGCATGCAAAACTGTGTGAAATTGGCAGTGCCGCTGTTGGTAAAACTCAAATCAGGCCCAAACTGGGGCGAAATGAAAGATTATCCGATTTAAAATAACTTGATCTCGATGTGTAGAAGAAAATTCTTTATAAATAAATTAAAACTTTTTCGGTCGATTCATTGAATTTACGTTAAAGGTGAAGCTCCTGAAATAAACTGAATCGACGTCGATACACTTTTTGGTCGATTTATGACGAAAGCTTTTTGGCGAGCTTTCGCAGTCGAAGCTTTCAGAGAAAAGTAAATTTGTTGATCTCTGAGAACTGAACTGCGTGGAAACTCTCTGTTAGTAAACAAGAAGCGACAAGAAGCTGACAACAACAAAAACTAAACTCGTTTGTGTAGGAATATGAGTTTGGTTTTATTGATGTCGGATTTTATTTAAGTTACAGGGTGAAACATTTTGAAGTCTTGCAGAATTCATTTGAGAGCTTGCACAGGAACGAAATTCTTTAAGCTCTCGAATAGATATTGGCTAAATTCTTCAGCAATAACTTCTTGCAGGAATCAGTTGTGAACTGTCAGCTTGGCAATCTCGTAGGTAAGCTTCTTTCCAATGTTCTTGTCGATGTACTTGTAGTTCTTCTCTAACTGAGCGATTTCTTCATGCGGCTTCAGTTGTACAAACAAGGGCTCGACGAATCTGCGGTCTTTTCTGGGAAACGGCGGTGATAATTTGTTAACGCAAGCGACGCAGTCACATTTGAACGGAAATTTCTGCAAACTTTCTTGGCGTTTCTCAAAAGGAAAGATGAAAGCTAAGGCTTCAATGCAATTGAAAATTTGTTCGCCTGCTTTGATTGGGCGAGTGACGATCGTAGCTAGTTTTTTTTCCGACCTCCACGCAATCGGCATTCGCATAACAAGTGATTTAGAAGAGACTGGAAAGGTAATATTTTAAGATAACCATCATCGGAAAGTATTGAATTGGAGTTCGTTATCTGCAACTGACTGATGATGAACCTAAGCAGCTGCTTGCGTTGTTTGAACGTTCTTGGCATTTCGTTAATCGGCGGAATATTCTGGCTTGACTTCACACATTTCTACCGTGCTCACATTTTTGCAGTGTCCATTTAGAGCTTTCAGCATGTTCTTCTCGTAGGATGGATCGTCGGGATTGGACAAGTCGAATTCAAAGATTGTTTTGTTATCAGAGTCCTTCAATAGTACCAGAAGCTCATTCACGCCTCCAGCGATGCGGAATGCCTCGAGTGGCATTTTTAATGTGACCAGACATCGCTTTTGATGTGGCTCGCTGGTAATGGATTCGTTGTGGTGATAGGCGTCCTTCTTGAGACACTCGATCGTGCAGTACATAACTAGAAGTAAATAAATTGTGTTAATCAGATTATTACAAAGAGGATCAAGCATTACCCGATGTACATTGTGGGCATGGAATGAGGCTGCGTTGGTTAGAGTTTGAACAGAAGCTGCAAGCAATTGAAATAGTCGTGTCATTATGCAATGAAATTATTGCTTTTTCGATGGCAATGATGTCTCCGGTTTTCAGATCTTTCGTCGTCACAACATATCAGCCGTACTTCTCATTCTGTCTTAGCTCCAAAAAATCGACAATGAACGGGAGATTCTTGTTTGGCAGATACGAACGCTTGTAAAACGAGTGAACATCAAAGTCGCGGCTTGGACCAAACTTCTCCATCAAATCCTTGCATTTCACTTCACGTGCGTCCCTTTCTCAGCTGGATATCCGTTTTCCAGAGCCAACTTGATGTTATCAAGTGCCAACGCGTATTTTGCGGGATGAACCTATTTTTTCACGTCCGTTGATTTGCGCGAACTCTGGGGCTACGAAATAAAGTTTTTCATGGGAAATTGCATCGGATAGTCGTTGATGCAAGCCACGCAGTCGCACTTAAAGTTGAGCTTGCAACTTGACTCAAAAATTAATGATTTTGATCAAACGCCGCAAGCTTTGTTACAAACAAAAACAAAATAACCAAAACAACCATTGCCTTCAGTTGTAAAATTTTCCTTTGTGAAAAAATTATTTACGAGAATGTCGGGCCTTCGTGAAATCATTAAAAACAATGAAATCACCGCAAATTTATTCTGTGACAAGGTTTTGTTAGTACTTGCCAAAATGGACTTGACTGCCGGCGACATTCAAAATAAAATTTTAAATTTTGACTCTGTGAAAGAACTTTGTGAAAACGATGAACTTAAAAGCGTCACTAGATTCGATCAATTGAAATCATTCGCAGCAACGTGCATGAATGAAAGCTTCAACCAAATCAAGCAAATTCTGAACAGCCCAAGCGTCAATCAAAAGGTTGTAATTGATTCTCCTTCACAAGCAGAATTTTAAATAATTTTCTCAAAGCTTCAGCAAATTTTTCTGGTTTATCTTTATGAGTTCAATTGCTACTCCATCCTTGCTCTGAACGAAACTAAGTCCGAGAAACTCAAAATGGAAATGAATCTGAAATCAGCGGCTATAGCCACCGAAAGATTTGATCAGAAGGTTGAACTGCTTTACAGCGACTGGCACAAGAAGCACGAAAAGTTTGTCAAGAAAGTCAATGTCAAAAAAGCTAAAACAGATAAACTAAAGGCTGAGAAAGAATTTTTGACTGCAAAGAACGACGAGAAAATCAGCAAAGCGATGTAAAATTTGATTTTTTAAGTTTGAATGTTCTTAACTCGGCCGCTTTAATCTAGCAACGACGGAAACCGCAAGTTGGCCAGAAACACAAACTTGAAGCTTAGTGAAGTCAAAGAGCTGCCGCAAATGATTGAAGCAATCGAAAAATTGAAGGAAAATTCCAAGAAAGCATCTTTAGCCGAAGTTCAGAAGCTGAAAGAGCAAAAGTTCGTGATTTTTGTTTTTTTTTCACTCTCGAGTCCACAATTTTACACGCAGAGTGAAAGTCGAACAAGTTCTTCAATCGATTTTACAAAAGTTTGACCAAGACATCGGATCGAAAGCTGAAGAGCTGAGAAATCTGACCAAAGACGTCAAAGATCAACGCAAAGGTTTTGAAATCTGGAAAGAAGAAGTCGTCAAAGAACAAATCGACACGTAAGGACGAAAATTATTTATCGGTTGGTACAAATCGGCTTTTGTTCATGCTTCAGGCACGAGAAGTTGATGCTAGAAAAGGAAGAAGAAGGGCAGCTGGAAAGTGCCAGGGTTTCGTAGCGTTGAGTGTTCAAGGCGATGCCATTATTTCACTGCACGTTATAATCTATGGGTGTGAAGTTGAAATGATATGTTGATGGTCCGTTTGCCTATTTCATTGCTTTCAAAGAGATAAAATAAAACAACATCTTCACCCGCAATGTCATCGATTATTTATTCAGGAAAGTTATTACTGTAAGAAATCTTAGCGCATTTAATTGCAAACATTTTGATCAAAGATTTCTGGAAATGAATTCTCAACTGGACTTCATCATTGATCAAACACCGCTGTTCTCTTTAAATCAATTTTTATTGATTAAAATATTGATTGCTTCTAACGAATTCCTTCAAAATCAATTCAAGACATTCCAATATTGTCTGAGCTCCCGTAGCTAGTCGTTTAACTCGATTTGGCCATGTTTTGGTCATGTGAACTGTTTACCGAGATCACTTCAAAAACGAACCTAGGAAATCCTTGTAAAATCTTACTTCAAGTGAAATTTCTCTTTAATATGGCTGTATATCCATGTTTCCCTTCCTCTAAATGTCTTGATTTCCACAATGTTCTGATTTGATTAATCAGAATATCTAAAATTTGAAAAGGCAATTTGTGTTTCACTCATTCACATTACAGATTGATCAACTAAGCTATGAGATTCAAGTATCAAATAACTTAAAACCTTAAGTCTCTCATCAAACCGCAAAATTGGGGAAGATGAAAGATCAATCCGTTAAGCTTTTACAGTCAAAATTGCATTCAGAGCTTTTAAGCTGTAGGATCAAGTCAACTAGCGACGAACGGTGAATAATTGCAAACAAGTTTCTGAGACACGAACCTCTCGTGATTGTGTCTTCGATTAAAGGAAACAAAGTCAGCATGGCAAAGGCGAAGTCTAAAAAACAATTCACTAACACGACGTGGAAGCCAGTTGATATCAAGGGAAGTCTCATAACCGATCCAGATGACTTTGCTGGGTTCGCCGGCCTTGAAGTTCTGGAGAATTACGACCCGTCGTTCCTCAAAAACACCAAAAAGAAGGTGAGAAATCTTCGAAATCTTCGGCGCTCAAATAAATTACATTCACTTGTAGAACTTCGCCGTGAGTGATTTGGAAGGTGACATCTACGATGGCAAGAAACGCAAATGCCAAGACTCGGACGATGATGACAACAACGCTGAACAGGCACAGGAGAAGCCGGCGAAGAAAAAGTCGAAGAAGAAAGCGAAAGCCGAAGAGCCTGAGAACACGCCGGGCAAGTACGTTCTGCTGAATGCACAGGAAGAAGTGGTAGAAAATCCAGATGCTGCGTCTATTCGCAATGTAAGTCACCTTTTAAACTAATAAGACAGAAGCTTATTAAGATGATTTTAGACTTGGAACCAAATCGGAGTGCTGTCGGACGACATTCTCCAGTCGCTCGTCGAGATGAACTTCAGCAGCCCCACAGAGATCCAGCGAGTGTCGCTCCCAGTTTCTGTTTATGGTAAATCCGACATTCTCGGTGCAGCACCAACTGGCAGCGGCAAAACACTTGCGTTTGGCATCCCGATCGTTCAAAGCATTCAGAAGATTCTCAGCGACAATGACGAAGGTGTTGACAGCCTGTTCTCGTTGATCCTAACTCCGACTCGTGAGTTGGCGCAGCAAATCCACCAGCATTTGAATGCAATTGCAAAACACACTGACGTCAAGATCGCTTGCATCATCGGAGGACTGGCAGCAGTGAAGCAGGAGAGAGTCTTGAAGACCAATCCGCATATCGTCATCGGAACGCCGGGTCGTATCTGGGAGCTGTACCAGGACGGTAACGAGCACTTGAACAAGATGACCGGCCTTAAGTACTTGGTGGTCGATGAGACAGATCGGATGATCGAGAAGGGACATTTTGCTGAACTGACGGAAATCCTTCGCGTGTTGAACGCCAGTGAAAGCAGCGCAACGCGACAAACGTTCGTGTTCTCGGCGACACTGACGATGATCCACGAGCTGCCGCAACACGTCAAGAAATCGAAAAAGAAGAAGAGCGCTGAGGCTTCGAAGAACGACAAGCTCAAAGAATTCGTGACGATGTTTGGAATGAGAAACCCGAAAGTGTTCGACATCTCCGGTAAGAGCTCGGGCATGGCTGCCAAGCTGATTGAGGCGAGAATTCTGTGCTCGTTGGATGAAAAAGATTATTATCTCTACTACATCTTGATGAACTTCCCGGGTCGAACGATCATCTTCTGCAATTCCATCGAGTGTGTGAAGAGAAGCGCGTCGGTGATGGCGCATCTCAACATTGCGCCGATCGTTCTCCACGGCAAAATGGAGCAAAAGCATCGATTAAAGAACCTTGAAGGCTTCCAGAAGAACGAAGACAGCATTTTGATCACGACGCAAGTTTCAGCGCGTGGATTGGACATTCCTAATGTGCAACACGTAATTCACTACCAAGTGCCAACGACCGGAGAAGATTACGTGCATCGATCGGGCAGAACAGCTCGAGCAGACAAGGAAGGCCTTTCGATTCTCATCATGGACCCGAGCGAAGTCAAATATTTCGTGAAACTCCAGAAAACTCTCGGGCGAAGTAAGTTATCAATTGCTGAATTTGAATGGAACTTTAACCATTTTCTTTTGTTTCATAGATGAAGACCTGCCGATTTTCCAAATCGACCCGATAATCATGAGAAGTGTCAGGGAACGAGTTCGACTAGCGCGTGAAATTGAAAATCTCGACATGCAGTCTCGCCGAGACAACGACAACCGCACCTGGAGAAAGCAGGCAGCTGAAGATATTGGAATTCTCGACGAATCTGATCAGTCGTAAGTTTTTCCCGTAATTTTGAATTTCATCACAGTCTTAAATATTATTTTCAAACCCAGTGACGACGAACGCGATCGGAGCCGTGGTCAAAAACAACTCAACCAGGCGTTGAAGCAGAAAAAGTTTGCGCTAGGAAAAATGTTGTCAGCGCAGATCGTTCCATCGAGTGTTCAAAGCTTGAAGTTCCCGATCAATCCTACCGCTAAAGTTGAGTCGAATCCGGTGAAAACCGTGAAGAACTTGGCAGCCCAGAAGGAGAAAGGTGGAATGAAACTATTTAGAACCAAGAAAAAGTGAACTGTAAAAGTGAATTCTTAGAAATAAAACTTTTAAAATTAAATTCTTGTTTGTTTGCATTGCCACCTGAAAAATCTGTAAAGAAATCAACTTAAAAAACTGTCGAGTTTAAATTTTAAATCAATTTTTATTGATAAAAGAATAGTACAAAATTAATCTAAAACTACTCGATTGTCTTACAAAGAAATTGTTTGTCAACGTTCATATCGAATGAATCTCTCAATGGAAAGATGCAATAAATGTAATCAATGCAAGTGTTTTGTAAACTTGAACGAATGTTTAAAGTCAGAAGGTCCACCACCAAAACTGGAAAGAATGTTCGATCAGAAGCTTTCCAGTAAAACTTAACGCGTTTCAATAAATCGTATTCAACTTAATCTCGAAACTAATCGCGTAAATCAACTTATAAACATTAAAACTAAACTCGAAGATATAAAAAATGTAAAATTAATATTGCAAACCGTGTGTTGAATGTTTTTCGTTGGCAAGAAAAAATCTCCTTATCACAAAATTAAAAGATTTTGCGTTCTTTCGGAGTAATAAATCGTTTAAAATTACTTTTTAATCTCAAAATCTCTCTTTTTCTCATCGAATGAGCTTTTTGCGTGTTTTTGTGTTTCTTTCGATGTTCGATTTATGCTTCGAGACTTTTTTCCTTGTCAGGTACTTACAAATTATCAATTTTCGATAAATCTAGCAAACATCGTCATCATGCTTAAATAATTATCAAAGATCTCGCGATTTGTTAAATTATGGCAGTTTCAACCTAATTAGAATGAAAGTTAATTAGAAGCTAAAAATCGTCATGGATTGGCAAGAATTATCAGTTACGTTCATGATTCCCTCTCAGTGATGCGCAGATCATCAAGAACCATCCGATTTTAGTACGTTCAACCATTCTCAAAGCTATCATTAGCATTTATCAACCTTTTCTTTTAATTCATCTACATAAAAATCAAGACTGTAAATTAGAATGAAAGATTTATTTCGGGGAGCTTGCCAGTTTTGTAGCTGGAAGTGTCGTGGAACTTTGCTGATCAAATTAACAGAAATGTTCAACAATATTCACAGTCACCAAACTGACGAACACTTCAGAAAATAAAAATAGAATTTTTTGTTATCAATTTCGTAGATTTTGTTTGAGATCTTAATTCACGATACTGTTTCAACTCCATCGATGAGTGATGAAATTGTCAAAAAGATCTTTAATTAGTTAACATTAATAATATCGTTTTAATTAGCTATTCAATAGAATTCTCTTCAACATTTCGTCTAGATTATTTATTTTCTTTCAAATCCATTTATGGCATGTGTTGAAATAAATGCAAATTTTATTTTGAATCCGATACTTTTTATGATTAAGAAGTTTGTTGTATGTAAAAAATACTTTGAGGCATATAATAAATGGCAAAAGATTATTGGGGTTTGTTATCGGCGCTGTCACCGCCGCGGATTGTAATTGATTGGGCAAGAATGGCTTTGCGATAACACTTAAAACTCTTCTTGTTTGACACTATGTTAGCATTGTTTGTTATCACTTATCAATTATTTTACTTCGATGGCAAAGTGTGTTGAGAAGATTTGGGAAAACTGTACTGTTTGATTCTCTACGAACGTCTTGTTAGTGAACTAACATTAGAAAATAATCTTATCGTTTAAATAAATTACTCAAGAATAAATTTCTGGAATGGATTTTGAAGTATTGGAAGGCTTGGCATCGTGAACATGCACTTTTAATCTCTCTAAACGCTTACAGGCTAGAAATTCTCGTGCTAACATTAACATTTGTCGTCCTTATCTAGCGAAGTACCTAATACTTTCGTTGAGTACATTAAAATGAAAACTTTCAACTGACTAAAATTATCGTCGAAGCCGCCGATCTTGAGCAAATGTTCCTTAAAAGCTCGTTGTGTGTGAAGTTACAGCTAATCTTATGGATTCACGAGCTTTCAGTGATTCGGAAGCTCAGTGAAGGTGATGTCGTACAAGTCTTCTTCCACCTGTCGCACCTCCAACAGGAAAAGGTCTTCGTTGCAGTAGTACGATATCATGTCGTCATCAATTTTCGCAGTAATTCTGGAAGGAAGAAAAGAGATGCGGTCAGTGTCAGCGATTCCAAGTGGTGTTTTGGTCAGTTGTGTGATTCTGTGTAACTTGTCTGAGTGTATTTGAGCCCAGGTGAATATTTTGAAAAAGCGTAAAAGCATTAATCACACGTAAAATCCAAGTTAAAAGTTGTTAAACACTTAAAAAGTTAGTAATTCGAGTCCCGAGACGAATCTTGCTTGGGCAGATAGGGGTGCAAGACACATTTTTTCTATAAAGTGGGCGGCACACATGGGGCAAGATTGGGGAAGAGAAAAATGGCAAAAATCATCACACTTACCCTTTCTTATTTTTGCGATAAATATTATTAATACTCGATGGTGAAATTTTGAATTTACTTTCAATCTGTAATAATAAGATTTGATTTCATGAGAAAAACACAAAGCTGCGAGGCAGAAAATTTTGAAAATTGTACAAAAGTCGTTTCCTAAAGTATCTAACAACAGCCAAACACGTGAAGGCTCCTAAAAGACATAAAACAGAAGGCAAAAGAATGACGCATGAAAAAAAATCGCTGAATAGTGATGACAGAAGGCTTCTCGTGCGCAACACACAAAATGTTAGTGATATTATCTGATTAAAATATATCCCATAAAATCATTGAATAATCGACTTTTAAGCAACAGCGAACCGCTACAAAAACTTTGAATCTCATAAGATTTACATAAATTGAAATTTTTCTGTCACGTTTTTTTGCGCTGGGAGCTTTGAAATTTAATTTCGGCGGAAATTGTTACGACACAAGCAGCCAAATCTGAGCCCGAAGGCTGTCTGAGAAGGATCTCAGCGATGTAGACTCTGATTAAGCTACAAATTTACAATTAAATTGCAAAGCATATTGGCTGATTTCGACATTTTTTCCCATCACTGCGATTAATCAGCAATCAGAAAATCAGCATAATCAATATTTCTCCTTCATATTTGAGTGTTGTTTGATCTTTTCGGAGGTATTATAATGATTTGTAAAATCGAATAAAGTTGCTCAATCAAGCGACGGATGACGAATATTTGAATTGATTTGTTTCTGTTCAGTTTCGGTTCTCCGAATTTATTTTGTTTTTCGACCCTCAAACTGAATCTAGGATGACATCAGAGACTTTCGAAGCTTGTGACATAGAAATTTTTTGTTAACAATAATTTCAAATGGCACATTGTGGTCATGAAATTATCACAAGGTAGTGCAAAAAGTAGACACAAGCCAGTGAAAAGTGACAATTGATGTTGAAGCAACTTTTTAAAGCTTCGAAGCTTCAAGAACCGTTGACAACTGCCACCTGGTGGCGAAACAAGACAGTCATTATTAAAATCTTATCAACAACGCCACCTAGTGGCAATATTAAGTTACAACAGTCAAAAGAAAGTCCCACGGTAATCACATGTCACTCAAATGATGACACAATTACCTTCTGTTCAAATTTTTAAAAGAAAAGTGATTCCTTAACTTAATTGACGCACCTTTTGCAGTCGATGAACGCCAGAGATCGTAAATCACGATACAATTCACCCCGAAGGCGGGTCATTAACAATAGAAAGCTCAAGAAATCTACTCTACTTTAAAGCACCGCGATGACATCAGTTGTTAATGGTTTTCGTGATCGCTCAAGATGATCTCGCAGAAAAGCTTTTCAAATTCAATTCATCAGCTTGCACCTGTTTGTGGCTCCTGTCAATGAGCGTAAGTTGGCGTATCACTCATTCAATCGTTGTTTAATGTAAGGCGATGCGAAGCCACAAGTGAAAGTTCAAAGTTTTTTTGTCGAAACATTTGGACTGGAAATTAATAAAGGCCCGATGTCAATTGCTAATCAATTTCGGAACGCTTGACGGAGTGCTTGATGCAGGTTTCGTGGATTACATGGAATGGGCGTTGGGCACCACCAAAAACTGGATCTCGCATGCGAACGTAAATGTTAAAGTCTCTATCTTCGTTTTCACTTGATTGCGTTAGTGATTTTATCCATTTTTTATGAGTTAGTAAACAAAAAGAGTTACGAAATGTTTTAATTACACGAGAATGTCTTTAATTCGTAGAAATTGAGGTTTGAAAACATTGTTAATTGCCGACCGACTTTCTTGCCGACATTGGTCCTATAATGTTTTCAATTAATCGCAACAGGAACGAAAACTTTCAAATGGGCTGCCCCAAAAAATTCAATTAACGAACTTTTACCCGCAAAGTTCACTATATGTGAGTTTTTATACGCGGTGATTGATTAAATCTTTGATTAGATCCGCTTGCGCCCAAAAGTTTGTATTAGCTGAGTTAAAGATTTTCACCGCAGATTACGCCAACCGCACTCGATCATAATTATGGTTAATTTATTTGAGTTATTAGACAAGTGCGACTTCCTTCTGTGTTGGATGATTTAGTGATTTTTCAGCTCAGCAGCGTTTGCGCTGGTGCTGCGCAGATTAGCCGTCGATGTTGGAGATCAGCTTGCGGTTAAGATTGATTGTTAGCTTGGGTTCAATCACAAGTGACATCGGCGTGGAGTTTTTCGAAGTTTTTTTGGTGTTTCAAAGCTGAATTCGTGGTTTTCAAACACCTGGATGGCTTGATGACTGTCCTAAACTTGTTTTAACCTAGTCCACAACGCCTGTTATCACTTATTTTCTATCACTTTCCATGACTTCTTGTGAATGAACCGTTACCACACTCCTCACCCTGCATGATGTCTTTTGTGAATGTCCACCAAAACCTTCGTTTTTTAATGTTTTTAATCCACAATCACTGACAATCAGTTCTGTAAGTGGCAAATTGGGCGAATGGAGAAACGCTCCGGAGGTTTGTGTGAGTCTTTGTGTTTGGGGGTGTTAGATACATTAAAAGAAAGTTTAAGCTGTCTCGGCTGACAAAAATGCTTTTTATTAATGTGGAGCAATTTCACTTACCGCGCTAATCAATCCGTTGGTCGTGGGTGGCACGACATGGAGTGCCGTGTAGACATCCTCGTTATCTTGTCGCACGTACAGCATCACCCTTTCACTCAGTGGTGGCGAAATGCGTTGTCGCTTGATCGGAACGCCGTACTCGTTGATCGAGGTGGCCATGCTACTGTCCATCATTATGTGGTCCTTTTTCTCGCTGCATTTTCGAAAGAGATTGTGAGATGCGGTCAATTAGTATATCAGTTAATAAAAGTTCTTTTTCTCGACATCAACCACAAAATTACTTTCACTTTGCGACAGTTCAACTGTCACTGAGTATAAATTACAATTTAAAGTGACTTGCGAAGCTGATAAGCCGAGATAAGTGTTCAAAATTCTTCGATTTTTACTCACGTAGTCACGTCGGGTGGGAAATGGTTGTGGAATTTGAGCGTCGGGGTCGTCGGCTTGTTGCCGGCAGCGTGGAGTAAGAAAGGCGAAGGTTTGACGCCATCAGCGCCAGTCAGCGAGTCGGCATCGTGTCCGTAGAAGCCCTGCAACTCCATCGATGATAGCTGCAAAAGGGAAAAAGCGTTTTCGATGATTAGAAATAAATCGATTGGCCGTTGGTGCGTCGGGGCCAAGGAGGCGGTTGATTGCTACAACTTAATAACGAAGAATGTCGGGCGCTTACCTTATCAATGTCTTCGGCTGGTGAGAATAAAACGGGCGGTTTATTCATGTCGCTCATCGCGTAGAACTCGGAGCGATCCACAACCGGATGGTACAGCTCGTCGAGCTTCTTGCGGCCCGTCGCTGTCATTTTACGTTTCGCAGCGCGTCTTTCTTCGTCGCGCGTCTTGCGCTCGGCACCCTGGGAAGAGAAAGGAAGGAAAAGTTGTTATTGAGTGTGGTCATTGAGATTAAAAAAGCACGCTGGGACAATGTGTCTACAATGTTGGCAATAATCAGCTTTTAAAATTCAATTGCAAAAATAGATAATTGGTCCGCATTCGGACGATGAACGTTCAGAAGCAGAAATGCAAATTGCGGTGCTTACATCATATATTTGAGAATCGAAAAAGCCATCAGCAGTGACACATCCTTAATTAAACCGTCGTCGATTGCTTTGAAATAGCTTTTCGCGCTGAAATATCCTTGATAAGCAACAGTTTATTTTTCTTTTTGCAATACTTCGAGAGACAAAGTATGTAAGTGCATCGAGCTTAATTGAAAATTTATTGATCTGTGCTACACAGTTTTGTGTGCAACTTTTTAATTTCAAGCACTGCTCAAGCCAATGACAAAGAATCACCGCTGTTTGTCATTGTCCGAGATCAACGGTAACGATCAAATCTGCCTCGTTGCGCAAAACCGACAGCAAAAACCATCGGACAGCTTGAGTTATGCGCGCGAACATCGCTTTTAATTGATTTCCATCATGATTCGAGACATCAAATCGCTGGCTTTCAACAGATCTCCACCTTGAATGTCTGGCTAATGAGAATAGATCGGCCGGAGAGGGCACGGTGCATCCATTTCCCTCGTAATTATATTTGCTGGCACGAGATAAAGTTTTTTGTATAATGTTTCATCTTCATCATAATCTAATCGACCGGAGAAAATGTTTTCACGATTACACTGCACTGAGTTTCCATTCTTGTGCTCGTTTAATTATTATTTATCAAACGGGCGAACGATGATGGCTGGTGTGGAAAGGTGAAAAAGCGATGTGCTTTTTAGTGGAATAATCTACGACGTAGTGGACGACGCAAAAAGCGCATAAATAAAGCGATGGGAAAGGAAATGAGCCGGAGAATTTATAAATAAATTTCTTCGGTAATAACAAACTTTTTCTCCTTTCGCTGTTAGTAAGAAAAATTAATAAGATTGCGCATTATATTTTATTCACAACTGAGAAGAAACTTAGACGACTATTTAAATTATTTTTATTTCCTGGCGAAACGGTGCATCTGCCGTAATGGTTCTTTTCACTTTTTCATGCCGGCTTTGATTGGCTTTTATTTGAAAAATGTTCAAGTTTCTAGTTTCTCTCTAATCAATAAAAGATAAATTTCAATTTAACTGATAGAGATTAAACGGTTTCACGCAGTGTTATTGCACCGGGAAAGCTGGCCAGTTTTGAAAGTTTTCAGTGCAAAAACTTGGCGAAAATGTCAGAC
>JPYR01000211.1:43574-63788 GCA_000775305.1 Belgica antarctica
GAAGCATCCAAGCTTGTACCAGAAGAATTCAACACTAATGATTTCACAAACAAATTCTTTTTGTCTCCGATTTCAATCTCTCATAAAATTCTCAAAATTCTCAAAGTCATTAAAAATTACAAAAAACGAAATTGTCATGCATAAAACTTCAAATCTGCTGCTCTGACACCTTTTGGAACGTAAAGTCAGTCGATGCTTAAGCCGAAGGGATTCTCAAAAGTCTCAAGTTAACAACAGTTCGAGTCATTAATAATTAAAAGAAACGGAGGGATTGAAATTGCTTTTTTTCTCGGCTGATCGTAAAAAGTGAAGAAAAGGATACAAAAAGGTACGAACAACCCTTCTCCCTGCAGACGAATCCGAATAATAAAAATTATCAAAGTGCGTTGAGATTTCTCTCGAGACTTTTACATTTTTAATTGTGTATCTGGCGATGGGCTTTCAACAATGCCAGGCAACATCATAACAACATGAACATGGGGATCGAAAAAAACGGAATTCCTTCAGTTCCAATTATGAAGACTTCTTTCGAGATGCTTATCAGTTTGGGAAAAACTGTTTCAACATCTCGTTAAAGGATGCAGTGCGTTTCTCATTTTGTTTTGACGGAGTTAATGAATTGGAATGAGATGGAATCACGAGAGGTGCGTTTCTCACATAAATTTCGAGCGCTGCAGTTTAGATTTCCATAGAAGCGTGATGCAATAAATTCAAATTAAGAGTTTTACCTTCACTGTTTGATTCTTCAGCGGCTTATCAGGATCGTGGACGTACTCCAGAGTGATGCCGTAGAACTGTCCTTTGTTGATGTATGTGATTCTGTCATCTTCGCGTCGCTGCGACGAGCTAATAGGCGATTCTAAGTTATATTTGAAACCTACATTTGAGAATCTGCGAACGAGAAAAGAGAGAAGAAAAACGTCAAAAAACTTTGCTAATGACGAAGTAAATTATGTCGAAGAAGGAATACAATCAAAAAGACATTTAAAATGTCCAACATTTTATGTAAATATGTAATGCACAATTGGAAGTCGACTTAATTGACATTATATTTTAATCTCAATGAAGGAAAGAGCTCAAAAAATTCACAAAAATGCCAATTTTATCTATGCAATTCAAATCTCAACGATCTTGTTACGAATTCCGTTCACATTTCTTCCGCAATTTCATCGCAAAACATTTTTTCCCTTCACTAAATGAACGTCTAGGTTGTCAATTGCTGAAAAATGTTCGTTAAGTGATATGCAGAATCATTTAATGATCTGACAATTAGCAGCAGAGATTGCATGCGAATAATATTCGATTTAAGAGTAAATCATCTCGTTAAAAGTGGCATAATGTTCACTTACGACAAAACTCGATAAATTGCTTGTTCAATCTGTTAAACGGGGACGATCACGATGTTAGAGATCGTGGACTTTGTTGCGGCTTTCAAAGTTATAAAATTATGGTCCTAGAAAGGTAATCCTAACCTCAAAATCTTACAACTTCTTAAGATAATCTAGTAAAACATAAGTGACAACATTTCAAACAACAACATAACCTACAAATCTCTCCCAACAATCGCAATAAATCGCAGTGACCCGAGTCCAACGTTTATAACGATGATGTCGTTCTCCTTTTCCATTAAGCACTCTCATGTAGGTAAACACATCGCGATGGGAAGAAAATGATTAAAAATCAAATTACAAGATCAGACGCGTTCGTTGATATGCAAAATAATGTGTATGCGATTATTCTTTCTCTGGCTGCGTACACATCAATATAAAAAGGCAATAATAATTTCGCGAAAGGGGAAAATATTGTCATTGATGTTTCAGCTCTGGAAACACACAATGAATTTACGAGATAACGATGGACGCGATCACATTGAAGCGGGAGAATTTAAATGCGTTTTTATGATGGAAGAGATTTTTGCGATACGCGACATAAAATATTGCCCGTTTTTGCATAACATATTATTTTATCAATTTCCTTCTCTCTCGCTGTAATGTTTGACAATAAATATTCTTTTGATATGCACCAAGGAATGAAATGTTCCTATCGGCCCGATGTGATTTAAAGCGCATCTCCCGATGCCTCAATTCATTGCAATTGCACGAGAGAAGAAAAAAAGAAAACGCCAATCGATTATATTTCGAGGCGAATAAATGTGAGCGGTTAAAAAAATTATCATTATTTTTATACGTTTCGTTTACATGTCAAGATTTATTTTCTTGGTGTTCATCTCTCTCGGTGCATTGTGTCCATGCAGTTTTGAGAAATCTATGATTGCAATTAAAATTGATATGGACAAAAACATTGTGGTTGAATCTGCATAGGGAATTGAAGTCTAGCGGGAGTGCCCGTGGAGACAGAGTTCAGCTAGAGTTGCTGGTGATCGAGTGTGCATGATCACACAAACAACCCAAGATGAAAATGAGCTTTGACCTTTCATTTATCATAACATGATTGGCCAAATTTGACGTAACAACCGCACAATCCATTTACAAGACTTAATAAGTAAGCTTTCATCAGGAAATCCATCGTCAAATTAAGCTCCAAAGACTGAAATTGAGTTGACAGAATTGAATCACATTGAAAATCTGAATACAAAAGGACACTCATGCAGAGTACAAAGTCAAATGCATCTCCAATTTATGTCAAGTGATTGTCGCTCGAGGGAAGATATCAAATGTTACCGTTAGCAAAATATTCGTTTCGTTATCTTTTAATTGTATAAAATTTTGCTTGTTCTCTGTGATTAGATTACGAGCGCGCGTTTCCACGTCAGATCGCGGCTGCATCAGCATTATCGCAACGTATCATTACAGATATCTTCAAACTTCACGCATTTGCGATTTGATAGCGAGCAGTGTCTTGCCACCTTGACGTGAAAACATTTCTTGCAGCGCGAAACAGTAGAACTTCATTTTTGATGGCTATTTTGAATGTAATTTAGAGTAGTAAAAGCATTAAAAAATTGCTGCAATCTGCAACGTGCTACTATTAAATTACAATTAGCATAACAGGGAAAGGAGTGAGCGGGATAGAACATTAAATTATTTCTGCAGACTCCAGTGTTGCAGCAGAAAGTAATTTTCACCGGTGATAAAATGCAATCAAAAGATGATTAATGTTGGTGGATCATAAGAGGCGCATATGTTTTGCAGGCAAAGCTTAATTTCAAAGAAAGCAAAAGGCTTGGTGCGGGCAGCGGGAGTTCTTTGATTCGAATAATTTGTAATTTTTGCACAAAAAAGTCTTAGATTAGCGAAATCAGAGTGCTATAACACTCATAATTGATGCTGAACACGCAGATGTCAATTTGATTGCTACAAATTCGCTCTGGAAAGTTCTCGTCAGTGCAAAGTAATGCGCCGGTAATGACTGCAACACAGACTCCGGAACCGTTACGCGTTGGCGCGCACACAAAAAGCGCTGAACTTAAATTGCATTCCAGCTTTGAGACCTTTATGGACTCTCCAGTTGGCTGTAAAAAGCGCGCAGTTTACGAATGAAAATAATTGCCTACGCTGAAAGCTGATCATGCGCCTTTCGAAGATTTACTAGTTGCGCTCTCCATGGCACAGAAAAGAAAACTTTTCATTAATGAAAACGATCTCTGATGGCTCATCAATCAACTCATCTCCCATAGCTATGCGCTTAAGCACTTGTTGCAGTCGCAACGAAGAAAAAATGTGCAACAGATGTAATTGTTGAATGATAAATTTGATTCGATTCCCCGCGATTTGCAATTTATTTAGTGTTCAAATTGATATTTAACGATTTGACGGCGCGATTTATGAGACAATCCTGACCCAAGGCTTACATATTTTTGTTCCTTTAATTATGCAGGTACACGACTTTGTATTTGTCCATGTAGTTAGCACATAAATCACATTTGGGTTGGGCGGAGTAACAAGTCACTAAGTCACACATTTTTGGCACGTTTCATTAGAATGGAAAAGTAATTAATCTAATTTACATTTTCGCAACTATTTCAAATAAATTCAGCGAGACTGAGAAAATGTTATGAGTATTAATCGCATTATTGAGGCATATTTAAGTAGGCAAACTCGTTCGAATTGCCACCAAATGCGATGGAGATTTATGATTTTGCTGCCTGCGACTATTTTTTGCTGTTCTTAATCGTCCCGCAAATCAGAATGTTAATTTGAAGCTTTTTTCAATTTTTTTCGCCAATTTGATCAAGCAACGGAACTAAAATGTTACATTTAAAAGCTGTAAAAATTGATTTTGATTTTCAAATTTGTGCTTTGATTTCTGAATTTTTGGATTAAATGAACTTTCAAAGTTACATAAAGTTCAATTGAACTTTTTATAGTTTTCAAGCTTGTTCTAGATGGCTTCGCACCTTATAAAACATTCTTTCTCAAAATCGTTGAATAAATCATAAAAACGTAAAATTGTTGAAACTCGAGACTCACATTTTTGGTATTTGAATTTTATCGGCATCGTTCTGTCGTCCAAAATCGTGCCACGGTCTTGATGATCGCGTTGAGGCTGGATTGCTGCTGATTGATGTGGTTGGACTGTTTTGACCGCCATGTACGCTGACATTGCCGCGCTGAAGGCCCGTCACTGAGACTGGGATGGCTCCATTGTCGAGGCCGATGGGTTGACACAGTTCCGTGTAGTCGAATGACTGTTGACAGAAAATTAAAAAAACGTTGAAAATAATGTTTTGCAAATGACATTTGCTTGCAACTATCTTTGCACTTCATCTTCGCTTATAATTTGATTTCATTTTGTTGAATCGCGCAAAGAGATGTCAAAAGAAGTTAAGTTTATTTTGAGCGGCGTCAGTTGAAATGATAGTCAAAAGTTGGTAGATTGTGGTTGAAGTGGAAAATTGCGCTGTCTGGTGCTTGGGAACATAGAAAGTTCGATAGAATTCGCAGCGATTTTAATGTCCATGCTGTTAAAAGGCGGTGCTGGAAAGTAATGAATTTATTTCTCCACGAAATTGGCAAGATTAACATCGTCGACTGAAGCTAACAATTAAAATATTGAACAATTTGCAATTCTAAGATAGTTTTCGTTCAACGCGATGTGTTCGGCTGTCTACACAGCTATAAAATGGTGAATGGCGCACGAGAAGTGAACAACGAATTGTAATTAATTACGGGAGTGAGGGAGAAGCAGCGTTTGTTAATTGAAATGACTGAGTGACGTGCAAGGCGCGAGAAAAGTGTTAGAATGAAGGAATTGCAGTGTGAGTGAGTGGCGAGAAGAAGAATTGTGATCTTGTTTACCTGTTGAATGTTGTTTTGGTCTCGCGGCGTGATGGCGTCAGTGCCGATGCCGGAATCAGGACTTGGCAAGTCGACCGTTAGACCAGCGGCCGATGTAACTGTTTTGGCGTAGATCGAGCCTTTCGTGTGTGCGGTGGTGAAGCGTCCCTCGTAGCTAGTGGTGGGCGTCTCTGAATCACTGTAAATTGTCGTACGTGACGGAATGTAGCCTTGCGCGTCGAAATACTCCCGATACGCGTACGGTTCGGTGATGAATGTTGAACTTCCGCCTCCAGAACTGAAATTTTGATGATTTTAGATTGATTTCGCCTCGCGGGCAATGGGTGGTGATCGACAGCAGATGTGAACGTCAATCCAGCGGATACTTACGGCATTCTTGCGGTGTAGTACTGGGTATCATAATGGCTGGGGCTCGGAGTGTTGTTGTTGTTTATACTGCCGTTGGATCCCGACACGGAGCTCGTTTGGTGGGCACCCTGCGTTTGTTTAGTAAGTTTTATAATTAAATGTTTAGTTCAAGAGGCAAAAACTCGATCAATTTCGCGTTTGTTATAATGTGTTAACGATTTTTCTACTTGGCTGGGCTTTTTTGCGTCATGTTTCGCATTATCTCACTCTCTCGACTGGTTTTCGAAAATTGAAACAAAACATCTTTTTATCAGAACATTTCGGCGATTATGAAGCGTTTCAGTTTGTCGAAAAAGTTTTTTTATGAATAACAAGCAGAAAAAGAGGTAGAAAGAGGCAAAAAAATTATTAATTTGTTTTATGTGAATTAATAAATGAGAATGACTTAATCTTGTTTATCATCTCTGAAATGCCAATCAGTGGAATATTTAATGTGGACAACCCAGTGGATGCAAATTGATGGTAAATGGTTCAGCGGAAAAAATCAAATTTCAATCAAAGTTTGAGAGTTTTATGCAAATGTGAAGGTTATCCCCGTCAGTGCAAAGCCCATGTAAGCAACCCAGTGACTTAAAATAACATGAAAAAGATTCACTTCTGGCCCGGACCCGCGAGAAGAGATGAAAATCGATACTTTTACGGGTTTCTCGAGTCTGTTTACATAGCAATCGACACAAACTTTTCACTTTTTTCGGCGGTCATGACATCGCGTGTTTCAAAATCTTTTCATTCGATGAAGAGACGGCAATTATGGGCTGAAAGCAAATGCATGTTGACAATTGTCATGGCATAATTCAAAGGCTGTCATCGTTTTCATATATTTTTCTCGGTCCTAGCACACGCTTACTCAATATCAATTATCGTCGCCAACTAATTATAATTTTGGGATTTCTTTCGAGAGTCGCGAAAAGTGAAAGAAAAAGTGTTGTGCTTCTGAAAGGCATTACCAAGCGAAAAATTAAAAGCACAATCAATTGGTTCCGAACCTCTCGGCAATGTGTTTGGTTAGAAAATCATCAGAAACCGCGTTGGATAACGAATATATCGATCAATTACCGAAAACTCTTAATTATTTTTTCCCCCCTTCGATCGTTAATGGATTTTCTTAGCGGACGCAATTGTTCGCGGGCTAATTGATACGAGAAGCTTAAGACGATCAAACATGTAAATAACGATTTTTTTATCCTCGAATTTGGTCTCGATCACGACTTTAAACGCTTTTTTGAAAGAAATTTCAGGGCGTGATTCGAATGAGTTCGGTTATAGGCGACCCGCGGGCTATGTGGAAAGTTGTTTGTTGTTGTTTTTGTTTCTGCTTCTCTTTTGTTGGCCAAGAAAGGCACAGTTTCAATTCAATTATTGCTGTTAATTACCTGTAGATAGATCTGTGTGCCCCCGGAATACATATTTTCAGCGGATGGACTTCCAGGACTGGGCGGTTGTTCCTTGATTTGAAGCGATGTCGGTGCGGGTGATTGAACAACTAGAACCTAATGAGCGCAAATTGCAATCACAAGTTTTAGTTAGGCAGTCGAACACAAGACAACACAAGAACAAGTGCGGGGAAGAAGTAAAAAGTCCCCCAAGGAGAAGAAAAAAGAGAGAAAAAATCACAAAATTAAAAATTATAAAGGAAATGAGGTGCACAACAGTGGAAACAAGAAAAGTAAATTGAATTAAATTAAATTAATAAGTAATGCCCATTGCCCATAATTTATTTATTTTTCCTTCTTAAATTAACGATGCTTCTGTGGTGAGTGGCTTTAATGTAAATCGAGCGGCTGCTGTGCAATGGAACTGTCAGCTGAATTGTCGCTGTTTAAAGTGCGTAGCCAGTAGCTAGATGCGTTTCTTCTTTTAATGTTCACTTTTTAACTGTCTCTTTATAAGCCAACGAAACCACCAAAAATGCTTTCAGTCTCTTTTTGTAGGATTCGAAGGGCACATTAACGAATCAAGCAGAAATTGCAGTGCGACTAAGAAGAACTCTCGTCGCATCGTACATACTTAATGCTGACATAAGAAGTGCGCACACAGTGCAACAGATTTTTTAACAACTGCGAATGCAATTTTCGTTGGAAGGAAGTTCGTGATTTGGATTTTGAAATTCTGTAAATTTTAAACTTTAAAAGAAATTGGAGATTGATGGGTAGTTGAACTTTAATGCAATGCCTGTGGCGTAGACTTTGATCTGTTGCTGTTTGGTTTTAAAGGAAAGTTTTAATCGAAGCTCGTTGATATCTTGGATTCCTTGAAATCTTAAAAGTGCTTTGAACATTTAATCATGGATACTGTTTGAAAATTCTCAATAACTACCAATAGAAATCGAATTTGGAAACAGCTTGAAAATGCCTTAAAGCTTGTCAATGAAGCTTAGGATTTGAACTTGGAACAGTCGGAAATTACAGCCATAAATCTTCGGCTCGAATCCTTGGAGATGTTATGCTTAGCATAAACTGATTTTGTAATTTAAATGTGGCCAATTCCAACCAACAAGCAAATCATAAATCTGCTGAACAAGTCACATTTGTTAATCGAAACTTCAAATTATAGACTTTGTCAATCCACGGTTGAAATTAGTTCACGAGAATTTTATTCACGATTTCAACAAAAAAAATAATATGAAAACACATTAAACGGCTTTGATTGATCGACAAACAGTTTCTCGGGTGGAAATTTATGCTTCTCAATTAAATTGGATAAAGTCATAAATATCACATAGAAAGAGATCATCGAAGAAACAAATAATCTTTTAATGTCTTCTTTCATTTCCACTTCAATTCTTAACGCATATTTTGAGATTCCTTCGTTCATGAAGTGTCTCGTGAAAAGGCTTTCTCGTTAAGCGACCAGTTTCATAAATAAAATGGAAATCTCTCACTCTAGGCCACAGTCACTAATTAATAGTCTTAGCCATCGCAGAGCACACTAGCGTTAATTGGTTTATAAAGGAATTTTCACATTGTGAAATCTGCAGCGTTAACGGCGATCGACGGAGTGAAAAGTATTCTTATAAAGTGCCAGTCCATATGCAAATCTCCATTTTAACTTAATATTTTTAATGGCTTAATACCAAGCGATTCACAGTGGCGCTGATGCCAAGTCGGGGTCTTTACGATCTATAATTAATTAAGGCACATGAAGTGGAGACTGCAAGGACAGCAGCGCTCAGTTCTGACGTTCGAAAAAGCTAAATGATTAGCATTTTGATTGAAATACATTTATCGCTCTGCGCAGATCACTTATTTGTAAATTAAATTGCATTAGCACTGCATGCCATTTTTTGTTGCACAAGCTGACAGTCACTGGAGATCCACTGCGAATTGCGCTTTTAAATGCTTTTGAATTGCGTTTTTAAATAGCGCGCCTGCATCGTTCAATTCAAATCAAATTCAGGAATTTTCCATCTGTGAATTTTAAATGTCAGCGCGACATGTTAATTTTCACGATCCTTGGGTGCATTTATCGTTTCACTGCACGAAATCTTTTTAAAATATTTGCAGCTCCGACCAACAGCAGCAACTCACATCGAATTTTACGTTAATTCCACGCTTATTGATCACTTTTCACACGAAAGTCACTTTTAATTTATTTTTCTGGGCAGTTAAACTTTTAACGACAGCGCGGGGAATAGTTTAATCCACATTAAACTTGAGTGCCTTATCGAAAGAATTAAAATCTTTTCACTTCTTTTATGGTCAATCGATTCCAAAAATATTTTTTATTAGCTTTTTATTTTTCTTTAAATCCTTGAATTCTTTATTTTCCACTTCGATTGCTCGTAATAATTTCCACGAGCGATGATGAGAAACGAGAAAAACTTGACATACACACGTCGATGTGCCTTCGTCGGCGCTTTGAAATGAACTAAGAAAATAATTCAATTTTTTTATTATCATACGAGTTTCGAGTGTAACAACAACAGGCAGGCAATGTCGAGACCAAGCGGAGAGAAAATAACAAAATCAAGCAAAGAAAAAAAGACTAAAGTCGGGTAGAAATAAAATAATAATAAATAAATGTTTCTTTACTCAACTTCATACCTTCGATATATGAAATGAACAATAACACTATTTAATATTATGAAACACTCTTTTTCTTATTCTTCTCGCTGCCGTTGCCGCTTGCCTTGTTGTTCCCTTCCCGCTTGTGCGTTTTTTGTCTTGTTCCGTGAAGGGACAAATTTTTTATTCCGATTTCTTAAGATTGTGTACGTGAGTGTTTTAGTACAAGAGAGTGAAGCCTAGAACCGATCTCTGTTTCTACGCAAAAATTTTCATGTTTAGTACCGAGCGACTTGTGATTATGTAAAACAAAAATTCCCCCAGTTCAATTGAAACTCGAATCGGGTTTTGCTGCCGAAAAAAATCACTTTTCCCTTCCAAAAAAGTGAACAAAAAAATCGCCAAGAAAACCCGTTCCGTTCCCTAACATCAAATTAAAATGTTTTCATAATCAAAACAACATTTTTAATGCTCATTTCATATGTGTTTGCGACTCTCATTAATGGGTGTTATGTTAATGGTGAAAAATTTATGTAAGAAAAGCAAAAGGGAAGCCAAAGAATTGCGAAAAGGGACAGAAGTTTGGGGCTGTGTGGCTGTTAAGTCACAGTTTAGGATGTTTTAGTTGATTTTTGGCTTTGAAAGTCAAGTTCACTAGGTTTCAAGAAGCTCAAGAAGTCAAATGTTTCCCAATGTTTTTGAATCAAATTGTTTTAAAATTATTTTAAATGCCTTATTCCAAGTGATTTAACATCCAATCAACCCCGAATGAATCTTGATGCAAATTGTTAGTCAACAAAGCCAAAATTGCAGCACAAATCTCCCTAAATTGATTGCTCAAAGTTGCAGGTTGTTCATTTTTGCAAGAAAACCCCTTTTGTTGTTCAAATCTGCACCATTCAGCTTTTCTTCTCTTCTCAAGTGGTGCTTTATGGTGCATAAAGTGATCAATTTCATCACCGATTGTATTTATTTTGTGAATCGAATTTATGTCTTTTGAATTCAATCTTTCTCTCGTGTCATGGATTGGCAATTCGGGTGAAAATTTATTTGATCTTTTCGCAGTTATTCGATGCACATTATGAATGAAAGGCAGAGAATATTTATTTGAATTGGACGCCGAGAGATGCTGCGCAACATCTAGTCATTGGATAGTAGCAGAAAGAAGAGAAATTTGCATTCAATCGACGAAGCAAGCGCAGAAACGAATTAGAATATCAAATTGGACTCGATCGGAGGCGTAGTAAAGAGTGAGATTTATCGGGAGAAATTTCATTTCGGGTCAAAAAAAACTCGCGCGGAATGTCTCGTCGATTAAGTAGAAATTACTTTCAAATCTCGAGTCTTTTTCTACACGCTTTGGTGTCGATGGATGAAAAAGAAGAAAAGTTTGAGAGAAAAGCTGTCACAGTAAGTGTTTTAATACAAAAAGCGACTAATTAGCGTAGCTAGTAATCTCTTTGCGCGCATACGAAGACAATTCTCTCGGTTCTCTCTCGGGTTCTTGTGCATTTAATTAAGCTTCAATTGATTCTTCGAGTACAGCAAGAGATTTTTTCTTCTTTTCTTTAGCGTTTGCTTCTTATTTTTTCGGTTTACTCACTTTCTGACTTCGCGGACACTTCGGATCGATACGAAGATCTTCTGGCTCGCGTTTGACATTTATGGCTTGTTGTGATTGGTGGTGCGAACCGAGAAGCAAGCCTTGTATTTCGTTCTGCGAGAGACCAGGCACATCAAGTTGGGCGTGTCCATTAAGCTTCGCTGGTGCACTAAGAAAGAGAATAAAACAAACAATTATTATTAAAATTAAAATCAATCAGTTCGACTCATTGTTTTGCAGTTTGACTTGCGATAAAAGAAGAAATAAAATTCTGCATTGTTTGCGGAACACAACTTTCCGTGTTTTTCGTGCATCTTGATTTCAATTTACGAAAACGGTATTCATTGATAGCCCGAAACTGATAAGTTTTTGTGGGCCCTTGTAACAATGAAAACGCTTAAAGCATTGTTGGTGAAAACCAATTTTTGGTTTATTAAATCGTTGCATTTTAATTTTTCATAAAATCAACTTTTGTGTCCGTGAGTGTTCTCGGTTTCGGGGATGTTCTGATGTGTTTAACTTTTTTATACGAGATGTTGTACTTGATACGACTGCAAGCTTCGTTTTGAGTGGGAAATGATTTTATTTTGTCGAACTTTGCAAGTTTAAAACAACTAGCTAAGGAATTTAGTTTGCAACCACATCTAGAACGAAGATTTCCCTTAAAAATAATTTGATTCAATAAACCACGAAATTGAAAGACAAAATTTATGGATTGTTATAAGATTACCACTAAACTTCTTTCGTATGGGTCCAATTTTTTGTAGCCAATGCCATAAATTCTCATAATTCAATTTTCTCTCTTTTAATCGCTTCAGCCTTTTGCCCGGTCATAAATTTGATAATCCGACTCAAGTTTAACACACAAATTTGACAGAAAAATCACACGCCAAAACAAAAATTCGAGAACCAGAAGCCACAAAACTGCTTTTTTGAACAAACAGGTTCGTCGTTTCTGCACTCGCCGGAGTTTTTCGTTTGTCCGACAATCACGACGCAAAGCGACGAGAAGAAAATCGTTTCTAATTTTACCAATAAACTTTTTCCACCGCTTATCTTGATTTTATGGAAATTTATGATAATTGGATTTGTTTCTCTCTTGAATCAATCAAAAAGGCATTCGAAGACATCACATTGTGATGTTAAATGGCTTCGCTGCTTCAATATTTATGGGCAAAGTCGAATCTTAATTGGGCGCAGTCAGATGAATTGACAATTTTTATCATTCGGAGAAATTATTAGAAGGAACACACAACAGAATAATGGCGCGATTTCCTTTCGCTATTCAACTTCAGCGTCGCTTGATCGATCTTTATCAAGAATTTCTACCTGCTCGAAAGCGATTTCCATTCACAAATAAATTTCTCGAAATTTGAATAATTTTTCTCGCTTCGCGCGGCCTCAAATTTATGTCGATAGAACCATAGAAGCGATTTACATAATTGACATTCTGAAGATTTCTCACATTTCTTCGCTCTGATAAAACATTCCCGACCATTCACTGAATGAAATGTGATCCCGTGTCCCATGTTAAGCGATACTTTCCAACCTTTTGGTGTTGAAATTAAATCAGATTCGAACTCGAGAATCGCCTTTGTTTCTCGATCTCACGCGTTATAAATTATCAAATTATGACAAGCCAAACCGAATTGATTATGAGTTGGACATTAACGTGCTGTGTGTCACATTCTCACACAAAAACCCGTGAAGAATCTCTTCAAGAACATCGATTTACATAGCATCGACAGCATTTCATAAAGATCCCCGGGGAAAATCTTTCTTTTAATTGAAAAACGATAAATTTAAATGAAATCAAGAATAATTCCTGTGATTATGCTACAGCGGATCCGTTTCACAGCCACAATGGAATTAGCATTCTTTTGAAGAAAACTAGATTCAATTTAATTTATTCTTTTTATCAGACTTGGTCAGAAGACTTTGAAGAAGATTTTCTTGTAAATTCTTTCTGGCTGTCCTAAAGTGATGCCATAATAAAGAGAACGTATTTTGTTAAGCTAAAAGTTCAGCTATTTCAATTAAAGCGAAGCGTTTTTTAAACTCAAGCAAAACTTGTTCGATCAATAAATCACTTCAATAGAGATGAAAAATCGATCACACTAGATCCGAAAGTAAGTTGATTACTTGAAAGTAAACTGACATCATGTGAAGCTTGCAGAAATTCGATTGTTTTCAATGATTTCTACAAATAATGACAGCAATTGCAAAACTAATAGCATATCAAGTTGATTCAATTACAAAAGACTACAGAATTCTTGCTGTAACAAGACTGTAGATCGAAGAATCCTTTGACACAAATCTGTATCACAATTCTTTTGTAACAACATTTTTAAACTAACTTTTGTGCTGCTTACAAAACTTCTTCTTTAAACAAAATTAATTTCTCAATGAATTTCTTAACGCAATTTTGTTCGTTTACACCCCAAGCACACATTTATTTCTTCCTTTCTTATCCCGACTTCCTCATTCAACCCCTTTCGGCTTAGTCAAATAAATCTTGTTTTTTATTGGAATTATTTATAGCGCAAAAGAGATGAAAAAGTTGCTGTTTATTCTTCTTTCGTTCGTGCATGATGTCGTGATTCTTTTAATTTTGAGCATTTATTTTTTCTCCTCGTTTTGGTTTCATCACAAATCTCATTTTTTGCTTGTTTCAACCTTTGTTAAGGCCTAAAGTCATCATTTTTCTTATTTATAATTATTATATTTTGCTAATTAAACTCTCGCTGTGTTTTGAAAGTCTAGCGAAAGGAGTGACGTGATGAGACCCTTCTAAACGTTATGTTCAGCGTGAGATGAGATGAGGCAAGAAAGTCGAGACTACCGTGAGCCGTGCTTGTTTGTTCGCTCAAATCTCCTAAGCCACTGGTGTTCCAATTCGATCATTCATTCAATCAAACGAAAGCCCATGACATTTCTCTAATCTCCGCACCGACCATCGCGCATATGGCAGACATTTAAATAAATTAACTTTTGGTTAATTATGAAATAACTTTTCTCGTCTCTCTTCGACTCATCAGGTTGATGAATGAATTTGGTGGAATTCAGGTGTTGGCTGGAGTAAGTGGCGGCTTGGGATGAAAAGCCGTCTCGAGCGGGTGATTGCATGTTGTTTCGGAAGAAATTTTTTCCTGACAAATCAATGTATCAATCAAACAATGAAATAGAAGCATAAGACATAAAGAAAGGAACCGATGAAAAAAGTATTTTTAATAACACGAAAAGCACATTAAAAGACTTTATCGGTTGAACTTCTTTTACTTTGTGTGTTGAATTAATCTCCACAAGAGTGTCTCAAATGTCGAAGGATTTTTGGTTTAAATTGGGGTCAAACGCATGTTACGTCATGCGTGAACATAAATATTTAATCTCCACTATTTGCAATAGTGTCAAAGCATGTCAAAATTGGTAACAAACTTCACTCGAGCGTGAAGTGTGGAATTTTAATGAAAAAAGTGAAGGTGACAAAATGTTTAGCTCCTGGATAGTGCAACTCTAATTTCTCATGAATTTGACGCAACTTCCAGCTATCCCCGATATTAAGGAAGAATAAGACTGAGAAGAAATGAAAAGCGACATTCGCAGGCCTTAAACAATCTCCTTCGTGTTCGAACGAAATCTTCACTTTAATCTTTCATAAATTATTTCTCCTGTAACACTCGAAAGAAAAGTCTTCAAATTAAAACGTAAGGAATGAACATGAAGCGTTTATTAAATTAATTCCGTTCCTTCTTCCCTTTTCCTTCTTTATCTTGATAACAAAAATCATTTAATTGTTACAAATGCGCATTGAATTTGTATTTATTTAATTATTTACACACTTTTTCTTCTCTTTAATCCGCCATCGGAGTTGAAAGCGAGGCAGCTGGGATAAGAGAATGAAAAATTAGTGATATTGCGATGGAGCGAATCTCTCTTTCAACTCAATGTGCAATTTTACAAACATTGTGTTCGCTCGCGGAGCGTCTCTGGAAATTAACTCCGCTACATAAATTATTTCGTTCGAACTTTCAGCTTTGTGATCAAAGATCTTTTTCCACTCCAGGTAAGAAAAAGTGATTTGCTGGCAAGAGTTAAGGCGAACCTCTTATCATAAAGTCTGTTTTAACGATTCTATTTCGACAATAAATCAAAGGCCAGCGCAGGAATCGAAATTCACATTTTATAGATTCTTGAAATGTTTCTCGCTTCGATTCCAGGGTGTTATGAAAAATATTACAGTCAACAACTTTTATTAACACCGATTTTGATTCCGAAGCCTTTTTTGGTGCCATAAACTATAAATGTGTTCAGGCTAGTGAAATAGTAAAATTACTGACCATAAACTATATCAACACATATGGCAAGTGGAGAACAGATATGAAAATTGTTGAAACGAAGGAGAATAAATGAAGCATAAATTCAAATAGCCCCAAGAGTTATTTTGGACCAATTCGGAGTGAGAAATCACCGCCGAAATCTCCTTTCTAAAAGTTTGGTTTCTTATTGGTTCGATTTGTTTTAGGTTTGATCGTTAATTATGTAATTTAATTCTTTGTAGCTTGGTTTTTAATTGTTTATGCAAGATTTTTGTCAGTGTAAAAGCACAGATGAATTCTTGGGGCATGGCTAACATGGCAATAAAATTGATAAAACAATTATTGTAGAGTTCAAATCTTATAAAAATGCTTGGTAAAGTTTTCTTTAATTTGAGTTCATTAGTTTTTAAGAAAACTTCAAAAACATTTTCTTTTCCCTCAAGTATCATAAATTTCATGCAAAAGCAAGCAACATTTGTTGTATAAATACTATTCCTTCTCCGTGATTAGATCATTGCATCATAAAATTATAGTGTTTATAACACTTTAGCAGAATCTAATTTTCGCCTTTTCAACTCCGTTAAGTCAGGCCCGTTAAATTTCCATCCAAAACACACAAAGCCGAAGAGAAAAGGGCTTTAAGCGTTGCTAGCGATTGATTGCAATTGTGCAGTTTCTTTCGTTCTTTCTGTAATCCCCGCATCATGATGTTGCGCAATTTCCAAGATTGTTATTCTCGCTTATTTTGCATCTGTTTCTTTCTGTGTTTTTAAGAGTATTATTGTTCTCGGCTTTTCTCTCAAGAACGGCCAATGCGCGAACGATAACAAACCTGTGAAAAATATCGCTGAATATTTTCACTGCCTGCTTTCGGGGGCATTTGCCGAACGCGCAAATATAGTTTCACGGCAATTATAAATCAGGCTGGTAATAACTCTCAGCCAACTCGGGTGTTGTTGTGCTGCGCTTGCGAGTCGTAAATGATGCGAAAAGTGATATTTGAATAAATGCACTGCGCGATCGCCCAATTAACGCAGCTACAAGCTATTGAACTATCTTTTCACAATCAATGATAACATTCACACAAAGAACGCTGCGATAGGGCGCGATGCATCGGTGGTTCATAATGGGCGCATAAAAATGAATGATTGTGACTTATTTATTAACAAAACGATTCTGTAATTTCTCTCCCGGTGCAGCTTCCATTATTGACCGTAAAAAAGAAGCGAATTTGCAAATTTTTATGTTTTCGGTGAAAAGTAATAAGAAGTCGTCATGCACATAACGCGGATTATTACTTTGAGAAATGCTTTCAAGGAAAATTTGCATAATTGGCGATGAATCTTTTTGTGTTTGCTTCTTTTATCTACCTTGTCCATTGTAAGCCGTCTTTATCAGCGATTTTATAATACTCGTACGATGTCGTGCCGTTGCCATTGTGCACCTGATGAATTTGATGAGTTATGTTTGATTGCAGTGCATTCAAGTTGATGTTGTTCGAGATATTATTGTTGTTGTTGTTGGAGTCTTCGTCGTTCTGCGGCTGCGAGTTTCCGGATATGTGTAGCATCGCTGAGGTGACGGCAGTCAGTGGATTGTCGAAGTATCGTGAAGATAAATAGTTGGACGACTGTGAATTCACAGTTTCCAGCTGCTGTTGGTCGTTTGAGGAATTCATTTGTCGTCTTCTAGGAATTTTTATTAAACGTAAATTTACAGAAGATTTCAATTCGTTTGCCATTAATTTTAAGTGTGCTTGACGCTGGTAATCCGATCACTTTGAATTGACACAGTTGATAAAGACACTCTCGAGTGCTAATTCATTTGCGTAACCGCCAACAAGCCCTATCTCCAATTACGTAACCGAAAAGTGTCAAACACTTTTCGTTCATAACTGTCAAAAAGGGAAACTTTACAAGGCAGTGACACGAAAATAAGTTTTTTTCTCACTCGCTGTGTTACTTAATTTGAATATTCAAATAAATTAAATCCTGATATGCCGCAATTAAAAAAATATACAATTTTACATTAACCAGTCATATTTCAATCAATAAATCTTTCTCTCAGTGCTTAATAAAGTGGACAAAAGCAGTCTCTGTTGTCTCAAACTCGTAAATTTTGTGTTTTGATCTGCTTCGATTTCGAAAGCGCTGCAAAAGCAAAAACTAACTGCACTAGTTGGTGTTGTTCACATGCATTTAAAAATCGCATTCATTAGAAAATTGCTGGCTAATGTGATCGCCCGAGAATAAATTTCGCGCGCCAAACTCGCGCACATAAGTCGCAGTGACAATTTAATTACGGATTTTTCTGGATTTTAAAGTTTTACTTTGCATAAAAACCCGCAATTTGAAGTCAGGACTGAAAGACCGCACAGGAAACCGTAAATGAATTACGGCAATTGCCTAAGAAAGACGTGCAAAATGTTGTGCAGAAAGACTAATAAATTATTTATTGTCTCATGTGCTTGGCTTCGTAATTACGGTTGCCTACAATGTTCCCAGTCACTACAATGTGCACAGAAGGTTATCCTAATGGATTGCGATCGACACTAACAACACATTCTTGCGATTCTAGAGCGGAAAGCGATGTTCGGGGGCTTCGAAAGCGATTATAAGGGGTGGAGTGACTAGATATTCACATTTTGTGATGATTTTTCCTGTTAATTTGCAGTGAAATTATCTTGAATCTTTAAAATCGCAACTTTAACCCCACCTTTCGCACACCCTTAAATTACTAGACATTGCATTAATTTATCAAATATGAATCTTGTGGCGGCGAGAGATCAGCGAATGCAGTAGAATTCCTTCTGTTCGATTTTTCATCGCTTTTCGTTTCGCCATTTCCTCAATAAAGTTGCAAATTGCATAACAAAGACCATTAAACGATCGCATTTATTTAGCATACAAATTATTCGAATTTAAGTTGAGCTACCGAAGGAACGAATGTGCATTGCCTTGAAGCGAGTTATCCGGCTCTTTCGGTAGACACGACTCACTGTGGAGATTAATTGAAGATATCGCTACTTACAATAAATTAAATTAGAGCACAGTCTGTGCTGTACCAGCGCACAATGGCGATTTATCGTCGGCAATCAGCGCATTTGGTGGCTTAGAAAAAGTCGAGTGCAATTAGATAATGGAGCCCCGAAACCGAATAAATAAAATATAAAATTTCAGCAATGGAAACAAAAGCCAAACCACAATGGTCAGCTAGATTAATCTATTAATTCTCTGTTATGAAACGTTGAAATATTTATCTGTTTAGAAATATGAAATTCCGTGAAACGGACACAAATAAACTTAATAATATTGACATTGATTCGAGACTTGTTGGCCATTGTTGTCGCAACAAACGATTGCCCGAGCTTCATCAGCAACTTTCATGGCGTTGATCTATCGCATCGCTGGCACACTCGCCCCGAAGATTAAATCCGTTTCCATAACCTTTTCATAGACAATTAATGGCCATTAGTCTTGACAACGGAGAGACAATGGAGTCGATATCACAAGCATTAAACTGCGAGCAGATTTGGTGACTACGCTACTGCTTCTACAGCTGTGCGCTTTGCGCAGACTGGTGTTTCATCGGGAGAAGCAGTCAATAAAAAATTAATACTAACGACACAAAAATGCCACAGAAACGACTAAAACGCAGTCGTTTTCTAGCCTAGGAGAAGCGTGGGTAAGAGAAAAATACCTTGATTCCGATATTTTTTCACAATGACAATAAATTTGCCGACTAATGTGGCAACTAGTGGTGCGACAGTAACTGCAAGATTAGAAACTGGCGATTAAGCAATGTCGCGGGAATAAATTCTTCAAAGGGAACAAATTTGTGCAACGTCAACTTCAGTTAACTTAACTCAACGAAATAATCGTAAAGATGGCGAATTAATTTATCAATTAACATTTATGGCTCAAAGTTCAGTCAGGCTAACCATCGTTAAGGGAGCCGTAATTGTAATCTCTCTTTTGATCTCTGCATAATGTGGTCGACTTTGTTGCAGCGAAGACAGAAACAGAAAGCAAATTGCCAGCTTTTTATCGACTCAACAGAGAAGAGATCAGAACAGTGACAGACACTAAAGCATAGAATTACAAGCAGGATGGAAATTGTGTGGATGTGATGGTTCAGTTTGTTTTCTTTTGAACGGAAGCGAATTTAGTTCGTTAAATTCTTTAATATGTGAGGTTATGTTGAAGTTTTTAGCACTTTTAAGCGTTAGAAAGCGATTAAAATTGGGGTTGTATCTAAATGACGACACTCAGAACGGTTTATGATAAAACTAAAGCTGGAACTGTGTTTGCTTTAAACTTCAAAAATTTTAACTTAACAGCTCAGTGTAAACTTATTTGTCATCACTTTGGCATGACTCAACACTCGTACACACCCTAATAAAATCTCTTTCTTTACCGCATTATTAATAAAAAGCACATAATAGCATCAAATCACATCTCATATTGTCAGCCTATTGTCATCGTCGTCGCTTTTTATAAGACTTTCTTCTCTAAATTAAACAAATTATGAAATCCTCTGGGAAAGCCAGGAGAGAAAGACAATTAAAGAAATCAAATTCAAGGTAATTCAATACTTTTATTTTCAATTCTTTATCTCTGGCTGAC